>CAKAOH010005840.1:0-211872 GCA_916701665.1 Sebastiscus tertius
GCCATGTTATGACAAGCTAGTATGACATGGTTGGTACCAATGGATTCTTTAGGTTGTCTAGTCTCATATGATGCCAGTATCTTCACTCTAGCTTTAAAACTGAGCCCGCTACAACCTAAATATTGCAAGTTGTGTTAAAGAAATTAGGGGCATTAAAACAAATTTTACACGTTAAATAAAAGTAAAACACCGCAGTAATGGTTACTTTCAGTATTTCCCCGGATCTGTCGATATAATTGTTTGTGATTTCTGTGTCGGACCCCAGGAAGACTAGCTTATGTCATGGCATCAGCTAATGGGGATTCTAATAAACTGTACTCTAATCAGTACAAGCAAGTCTCATCAGTGACTATAAAATGGGACAGATCAGTCAGTACAAACAAAACAATAAAACAAAACAATGAAATATTGTAGGTTTAACTTAACAAAACAAAAACATTACATTCCAAATGCCATACCAGCTCTCATCAACCTTCAATCCCTTGACATTTGAGTCAGGTTTCTATACAATTTATTTCCTAGTACCAGTTATATCCAGTTATGTGAACTGGAAAATTACAACTCAGAGTCAATGATCCGTATCAGTCAAGTTTTACAGTACGGTGCTGATCTATGCTCCTCTCGAAACACCAGCCTCCACCATGATTATGATACATTTTGGCCAATCGTATTTCTATTCTACCAGCAGTGCTTGAAGGTAATGTATTCATACTTTATGTAACAGATTATTTGGAGATTTTCATGCGCTTCTGTGGACTGCATCTAGAGTTAATGTCGCGAGTTAGTCTCCTGCCCTGCAGCGCTGGAAGGAATGAGCGTGACTAAGTTGTTTTAGCTGTAATACTTGTGATATTATTATGCTTGAAGGATGAAGCAACAAAACAGTGTCACAGAGACCTCCTCTGCCATCTGCTTTCAATTTATTTGTTTTCAATTTCACAAACATCTCTTTGAGAGAAAAAAATAAAAATAATAAAAAAAAATCACTGATTACAAAAGCGGCAGATGATATTTGGAGCTGTGACCTTTCTATTCATTATCTGAAAAATGTTTTTAGTTTAAAATACAACACTGGAGTGATTGTTCAGACTGGAATTATGTCTTATGATTTTGATTCTGCGTTTATGCTTTATTAATGGTTAATGTTAAGATGGATGCAGATAAGGAAGTGCCTCCTTTGATAGACTGATTAGCCGCAGCAAATTGAGCTTGAAGGGAAAAAAGCAAGCTTACGTGACTAAAGAGGGCAGCATATAAGTTAGGGGTGGGGAAAAAATTGATTCACTTATGTATCGCAATTTCTCTTTTATGATTTTGAAATTGTTTTTTTTAATACCAGAATCAATATATTTGCTTCATTTGAGTCTATGCGGAGGTAAAAGGAAGTTACCGCTTTTATTGTTGTAGTCTGAGTAACGTGAAATCATATCCGTTCCGTATCCGTCAACCAAAACAAACTGCAGCCGGCTGCAGAGAGACAAAACGAGAGAGTAGAAAACGACGGAGGGTCTGTGTGGATATGACCCGAACCCTCACATTTTAAATCCAACATGGTAAACACTACACATCCAGTAAAGTATGGAAACACTTTGGGGTTCACACATTGTCAGGAAAAGCAGAGCAAGACATCACTGGCTAAAGCTGCATGCTAACTCTGTCATGGACAGGAAACGTTATCGTATTGCGGTAACGTGCTGTCAAGCCGGCCGTCACTCTCATCTCCGTGGTCAAATGGGCCAACGCTACAACTGTAGAGCACCCATATACTGACATTTATGTTCTCTGCATTCAAACGGCCCCGATGGAGCTGACCATGGATGTATAAAGAGAACGGAGCTGACGGGAGAGCTAGAGACGGACTTGGGGAAGTTAGAGGAAGTAGACACATGTGACTACGTCTGGTTTTGAAAATAAGGTGTTAAAAAAGGGAACCGTATATACAAAATACATATATAGAAATAAGATTAATTGGATTATATTAACCAAAAGTATAAAACATTACATGTCCCGTATAAATTTAAAAGAAAAAAACACTAATTTGTGAGGGAAATGTCTTTATTCTTTGATTTTTGGGTTGCTTATTAATAAATAATTCCTGACAATAACTGATATATTTGACTTCAGGACATCTCTGACTACATGCCTGCTGAAAATCAAACATTTTTACTGTATTAATTTAGATATTTTCCCAAGTAAAAGTCCCTAGAAGTGTATGATTCACCTACAGTATGGTCTAGTGTTAAAAAAGTAAAGTTCAGCTTGTATCAGTCCACAAAAGATTCATTCATGTGCTCACTTCCAAATCAGCTATTTAGATAATATGATTAAAGTGTTTAAAGCGATTGTAATGGCTTGTATAGTTGACCTGCATTTTGTGAGTAGCCATTCTCTAGCACAGTTATCATAACCGACAGGAATAGTAACCAAAAAGAAAAAAGAAAGTGTATAAAGTGTAGCTATAAATAATAAAGTGGGACATTCCATTGATTTTTGGTGGCCTGCCAAAATGCCCCATCATTTCTGCTGCTGGTGGCTGCAGGTTACCTTACCCTCCTACATTTGGCTCAAAGTTCAGAGATTCTAGCTGTAGTAAATGAAGCTAGACTGATAGACCTTTTGCATCTGGGTGGGGGTGCTGGGATGTCCCCAGGAGTCATATGTAAGGATAGGGATGGTGGGACAAAGACCCTACTCAGATGAACCCCAGCACACACATGCATGAACGCAGTGCAGCTGGACAGCTATTCATTGCTGTGAAGTGGAGGCTCTCATCCGAGCAGAAAAGGGTCTTTCAGATTGGCCTGTGGTCAAACAGCTAACAGCTGCCGTCAGCCTGCACTGATGAGAGGATGCTGCCGTCTGACTGGCAAAGGACTCGCTCATCTTCATCAAGCCGAAAGCCATAATTGACATACGGTCTATTCACATAATATAATATAGCAGGCTGGACATAATCCAAAAGTCACAGATTTAATTTCCAAAACAATCACAGCTTTAAAATCTGAATCAAATAGGCCGGTTGCTTTTAGTGATGAAACGATTGATCAATTTGTGAGATTATAAAGTCATACATTTCAACATTCATGACCTTTTGCCATGCTTAGAGGCCGCCCGTCAGAGAGGACATCGCAAACAGCAATCTTTAGGATTTATCTGATAACCCACTGGCGAAATAAAACGCACAACAGGTCTAACATGAGGATGAAGTACAACACGTACACAATGTCAGCATTACGTCCATAGAAGGACACAGAAAGTACATGAAAGAAAACGCGTATATGTATCTTTCAGGACCTTTGCCTCCCTCAGAGGCCATCCTCACCACAATAAAACTACTTAAATTGAATACCTTAGGGATTTGAGCATATGGACAAAGAACAAAACCAACCATTTGAAAATATCACCTTGAGCTCTGCAAACATGTGATGGGCATATCCCCGATCTGGAGACATTTTACAAACTAAACAATTAAAAATGAAAATATCACCTGGTGAATTGACAATTAAAACAATGGTTCAGTTGCAGCCCTATTTGATTTGTCTTTGGGTAAGACCCTGTTAGCATGGCTGCTTGATTAGAAAAGAGATCCTTTCTTGACTGGATGTCCTGGAATCAAGCAGCCCCACAGACAGAAATCATTCATCCTCCTTGTGTAATTTAATTACATAATCCTCGGGTGGAGTTATAACACCGATTTCCCATTTGGAGATCAGCTGAGTCTCAAAGTAAATTAAACTAAAATGTAATCAAGCCTCAATGTCACACAATTAACTTTAGACTCTAGAATGAGAAGATGCTCAGGTCTCATGGCGACGTGGATCAGAGAGACGACCGTGAAGCAGAATGTTTTTACAGGATGTAGAAAGCTGTAAAAAGGTAAATGGACACAAGGAATAACAAGTGATGTATATGGTGTTGTGATGGTTTGTTTTGCCCAAAACCTGTCATGCACTTTACACTACATAGACTAAGTGATTCTGCTGTACTTATGCCACGTATATAAATAACAAGGTCACCGAGACACGTTCCTGTTCCCTCTTTGTGTGCAGCGAATGAAGCAATCGTCAACTGAGCCGCTGAAAAGAAAAACAGACTCAATACCACCAGGAATGTATGCACCTTTGAACACTTTAACTACAGGGGAGGAGAGGGAATTGTTCCTCTTGACATTTCGCAGCAAATGTGTTTTTTTGTGTGTTTCAAAATCAGCCCACTGATTGCAGCTAGCCAGGCTCAAGTCGACTCCTTTTTAACCTTCATCTATTTGGTTCTGCACAACAAAGAAGAAGAATAACCTGACATCCTTCCAAAAGCTGCCAGTCATAGAGACGGGGAGATGTGATATCATTTAAATATGGGGATAACGGCACACATTTTCCAATCGTCTTTCCTGGAAGGCATTCATAGTGTTGCACTTTGTTATTCACACCGAAAGTGACAGAAATA
This sequence comes from Sebastiscus tertius, assembly GCA_916701665.1. Classification (NCBI taxonomy): domain Eukaryota; kingdom Metazoa; phylum Chordata; class Actinopteri; order Perciformes; family Sebastidae; genus Sebastiscus; species Sebastiscus tertius. The sequence continues at coordinate 4,447 of CAKAOH010005840.1, forward strand.
AAGAGAAAAAGAGGAATTAAAACGCAGCTAACTTTCTCACATCTGTACAGCTGGTCAATCACAGTGTGAAGTGGGTGTGAATTTTGGATTGTCAAGTCGCAAAAAGTTACAAAAATGGTCTATTTGACTCTAAATGGGACCATAATTCACTAAGTGAACATCATGTTGCATTGTAGAAGACTTGAAACTAGCGATTGAGACCATAAACTCATGTTTACAATGTTTACTGAGGTAATAAATCAAGTGAGAAGTAGGCTCATTTTCTCATAAACTTCAATACAATCTGACTTCTTTTTGCAACCAGAGGAGTCGCCCCCTGCTGGCTATTAGAAAGAATGCAAGTTTAAAACACTTCAACATTGGCTTCACTTTTCAGAACCACAGGTTGCTGCCTGGTCCGACACCATTTATTTATTTTTTAATGGGAGGAAACTATTTCTCATTCACAAATTTTCATTGCTTGGCCCATATTCAAACTGGTGACCCTGTTTATGGCACATAATACAACTCCTGTGACTTTGTATTGAGGAAGCAGCCAGAGAGCATGTTGGGAGGATAACGTGATGAATTGAAGGGACAAAATCCTAACAGACAGACTGAGGACTAAATGTCACCGGAGACAACAGGAGATGTGACCTTTACTGAAGAGGGGACGGTCGGCAGACATGCTGGCCTGACCGGAATGATAAAAGACACACACTGAGACACACGTGAAGCCGCACACATTCAAACATACAATTACTCTCATAAATGCACAGTCACACACATACACACACACATAGATCTATGTCCTTTAACTACAAAAGAGAACAAATGAGAAGTCGATTTCATTATGTATTCATGAAGAACTCTTGTGCTTTTAATGTTACTACCACTATATATCTGAAAAGGTCGACACATATTCTGCCCTACAACAGCCTTTGGTAGGTAGAGATTACTTAAAGTAACATTTATCTCCAATAGAGGCCAAAATATTGTTGAAATAAAAGTATTTAACCCTTTAAAAACAGACCTGCTGCGAGTACCACAGTTGTTTTTATGATCCTGTTTATATCAATCTAAAATAAAAACCATAACAGCTAGAGCATTCATTCTTTTTGCAGCGGAAAGCCAAGGTCTCGGTCTTTCGCGTCACCACATTGTATGCTCATGATAACACCATTATGTTACGTTACGAGCGGTACAAAACGCGATGGCAACTCTATAATCCCAAAGAATTTTGTTTTGCATTTTGTTTGCTCCTGTACGTTGAATATGAAACACTGAATATGAGAAGGAACAGCGGCCATTTTTATACAGAGATGTCCAGTTTTATGGGAAACAACGAATACATCGGATCAGTTAAAGTTAAAGTAGAAATGGAGCAAATATGATTAAAAAAAAATATTTTTAAAAAACGGTCGCTATTTCCTGACAATAGTACATGAGACTGGTATTCTGAAAAAAATCATGTGCCTCTGTGTCCTAAAACAACGAATCAGAGCTGATCTGGAGCCTCGCCGTCTCTGAGCAGCTGTCAATCACTCAAGAACTCCGATCAAACTAGGCAGCGCTGATCAAATATGAATCAATATTCTGTTACTATAATGCCTATTTCTCTCTACAAATGTTTTCAGAAACATCTCTTAGTGTACTGTTTAGCTGTAAAATGAGAAAGTTTGTGACCCGGCAGCCATGTTGAGATCTGCTGAGGAAATACCAAGCACCGCCCACCAGCCGGAGTACAGCCAATAGGAACGCTCAATACGTTCTCTCTGAAATGACCTGTGATTGGCCATTCTCCCGTAACGGGCTAGATTTTCTTAAAGCCTGAAAACAGAGCCATGAGGAGGTGCAGAAGTCTAGCTTTCTCTCAGAACACTTGAATTACAATATGCTGAAAGGTTATTATGGAATCTTTACCAAATGATGCAAAAAATATATACTGCCTACAACTATTTTTTTTCACAGAAATGTAACTCAATTTTAATATTTACAAATCCTTTGCAATCACTAGCTGTGTGAAGTCTCCAACCCACAGCCATCAGCAGTTGATAGTGAAGCTCTGACAGGCCTGTACTGCAGTTTCACTTCTTGCTCGTTTTGATGGCTTTTAAAAGTCTTTGAGTCCTACGCTGTTCATCCATTTTGGATGTGAACACTCTCAACCACCCTGAAACATTTAATAGTGATCGTCTCATTCAGTGTGCCGTGAAAGACAATTTCTGAAAACATAAAGCCAAAGATGCGCAGAAATGGCTTAAGAGCATCAATGTTAATGCACTACAGTAGCAGTACCTCACTCCTGCAGCATTAGTGGTCGGACTTGAAAATAGCTCATCTCATCATGCCCATCAACAGCTGTACTGCATCTGTTCAAACAAGTTACTGAATTCATTTTGAATTCCTGCTTTGAAAACAGTGATGCGGTGGTGAGTTTTACAGCTCACATATGGAGCTCAAATGTGTGTCCATCAGTTTGTCATTACTAAGTGTCACTACCGGGCGCTGCTGTCTTGTAAAACTGAGTCATGCTGTAAACTATGTATTTATTCACTAACCATGTTGTTTTAAGTGCATATGAATGGCTTCTCAACAGCTTAGTAGATGTTAAGACGGATAAATGAGCGTTTGATTGTTATGGGAAATGAAAGAAGCAACGTGTGAGTAACACAAGACTCCTGCAGGCCGCCTGCATCCTAACCTGAGTTGTAAGTCACTCCTGCTCGGCTGCTCATCCCTGAAATGTTTGCTGGCAGGGCCGATTAGGGAGCGCCTCATAGCCTGGCTCGTGTGCCTGACCCTGACTGATGGGGCTGCTAGCAGAGCCTGTCTGGGTCCAACTACCTCCTTTGACCTTTGAGCAAAGCGGAGTGTAGCCAGCATCTGTCACAGCAGCAGTAGCTGGTATTAGTCTGTGTGTGTGTCACATGTGTATACAGTTGGGTCGCTTCCCGGGGTTTGCTAGTCTGGTCCGGTCCGATGTACGAGCATTCACTGGTTTGATTTTATGCAAAGCGACTGAACCGGCATTTGTCATCATGACACATTCTGGCAAATTAAAAAAGTAGCCGACAATCTGCGCTTCATGGCGCTAAATCCAGCTTGTATTGCATTAATAAGCAGTATGACAACATGGTTGACATTATATTTTGTCTATAAACGAGGTCCATATTGTGCTTGTTTACTAGAAAGTTCACATTTTGGGGTGACGAGACAAGATGAGTTTCCGCCAGCAAGTGTATTACAAGCCTGGTGGCCCGTAACGTTAGTCAGTGTGCAGTCGAGAGAGAGAGGGAGAGGGAGAGAGAGCGCGTGCGTGATGGTGAGTATGAAGTTAGCAGTAACGTTATGTGTTGTTAACGTTTTAGCTGAACGTAGCAGTGCAGTGTGTGCACAGTTTATTTGTCGGTGAATAAATGCTACAACTCCTCAAGACCCAAGCCAAGATCCAAGTTTTAGTTTTCAGAGTTTTTGTTTGTGCATACAACCAAAAGTACAGTGTATGTTATCTTATAACTTTGTTTCATGTAATGTATACATCAGTTAGCCCATACGCATTTTCCACTGTGAAAATCATCAATTTCTTCCATTTACTAACAAAAACATTTCAGTAGAAGTTTCATGTCAGTAAAAGTACTTCCAAACAACGGATGTAGAGCCGAACTGGTACTTTTTCCCTTATAATATATAAGGGAATATAGATTCTAAATCGGAAATTGATCGAAATTCGCGACCGATTTTGACCATGAAAAATAAAAAATAAAAAGTTGGAAAATCAAAAGCAGGATCAGCGATTTTCCCAGTTTTTTTTTTTTCTCTTAGCCCTCACCTACGTGAACCCAATCGTGACTTTTGTTTACCGTTACACCTCTAAATACAACAGGCAAATTGCTTTGTCAAGCCCTGAAATTCTTTGGCATTATTATCATTTTCATTTTATGTCAATAAAGCAACTGGAAAAATGAGAACGGGAGAGACATTCATTTATTATTTTTCTTTGCTTTACTTGCTGGCTGATGGGTAAGGCAGTTTCCCCGGCTGTATTTCTTTCAAACAACAAGTAAGATGTTGTGCGGGAGGCTGCAAAGGCTGACACAATCTGTCAAACAACCTTTCATTTTTAATTATTTTCCACAACCGCAGAGAATAAAAGTAAATAAAGAAGACAAACATATGGGACATCAACAGAAAGTGAATACAAAGATTGAATGGCGTTCCCTCTCCCTACCTCGGGCTTTTAATCTAGCTCTGCTCAACAAGCCGCTATGTAAACACAGATATCTGCTTCAGCTAGTGTATTCCACACACACACACACACACACACACACAGATATACAACTAAGACATAAAGGAGGCAAGCAACACACACACACATACACACACACACACACACACACACACACACACACACACACACACACACACACACACACACACAGCAGGCCTTCGCCCACGCGCTGAGCAAACCGTCCACTTCATGAATATCAATACAGAATGTACAGGGCCACCTGCTGTACACAATACAAAGGCCATTTGCAAGGGAAAAGATCAGAGACACAGCTACCGTACAGTTCCTGACTACACACAGCGTGTCATCAGCAGACCAAAAGAAGCAGCACCACATTACTTACCCTCCATTCCACTGAAACCTCCACTAGAGCCACCAGCACGCTAATAAGACATTCTCTTCTTTTAAATATAAATATAAAACTTAGGCTAAGACACAGTCAGTGAAAGTGAGACTGTGTCCCTCTTCCACCAGAGATCAAGATAGTGTTTCTCCACTGGCTGTCCACATCCATATAACAAGCTAAGCAGCAGCTAGCCGTCTTTCATAGAGCACATTTATTAGTGGGGGCCCCCTGGTGTGGTTCCTGATTGGCTGCCGTCTCTGAGTGACAGCAGCCCGACGCAATTGTAAGCCAGCTCTGTCCTGCTTTCCCTCTAGTAACCCAGCAGAATAAATACGGGAGTGGGGTGGGGGGGGGCTGTAGATAGCAGTCCAGCCAATCAATAACATGGATTTTAATGAAGGGGGGCGGGGCAGGTGCTCCTTAGCCTCCTCCTGCAGAGGTAACCATGACAACCCCTAAATGACCCTACAGCACGATGGATGAAGGAGCTTCCTCTGTGCAGATTTACAGATAGTCAAGGTTCAATCCTGTGATTATTGTAATTGAAATATAGATTTTTATTCATCTACAGAGCCTTCATAAGAATCCATTTGGTTTTTCAGCTTGTTTGACACATTTACTCCAAACATCAGCCCCCTAGTATCACTCCAGTCTTCCAGATGGCCACTGACCAGCTTTAATGGAGTAGTTAAGTAGGGGTTAAGTGCCTTGCTCTAGAGCCCCTCAGCAGCAGTTGTTAGGGGAGGGTGAAACGTTATCATTTGCTTTCACCAGACACAGGATTTCCCTCTCGACCCATTGATTAGATGCAGTGACCTTCTGGTCACGAGGCTCTTTCTTTCTTTCTTCAGCTTGCGGGGATGCTAGAGACGAAGGATGGAAGAGAGCCCGGTGAAATTAAATGGCTGACAATGTTAGCTGCAGTTCCATGTTAGCGTTTGAACATGATGATGACAAATGCAGCGATTTCCTCTACAAGATGCCACTGAACTGATTCAATTATCACTGCGCTTCCTTGAAGATCCACCGAGAAGAATTATCATGCGACCGTCTCCACCAACGGCCCCTTTTCTACAAGGCAGCCCTGATAATGAAGAGGATGCAAATTCAAATTTTAACCTAAATTTGTCAGCACAATCAGGAATCAAAGGAGTGAGAATGAAATGTTTTGGGATCCCTCAGAGCTCAGAAATACTACACAAAAGCGGGGCTGGTCGTGACGGTGTCAAATGTGAGATTATCCCAGCATGTGCCAGTGAAGTGTGTTGAAATCCAGGTGTTTACACTTAAAACTACTTGAAATCAAACACACAGCTGCTACATGAACAGCTGAACGGCGGTGCTTTGAGAGAGCAAACACCAACATGATGACAGAACAGTAAAGGCTTGTCAAATTATGGTTTCCATAATTTATTCCTCCTTTTCTCGAAGACCTATAATTTGAATACAATCACGCAACAGACAAATGAGACGTTTTCTGTGTTTCGTCAGGGAGGAAGAGGTTTCCACATCACAAGCTTTCCTTTCGTTGCAACTCCACCACAGTAGCCTGCCCCTTAAATCCACAGTTAAATACTCTCCAAGCAGACAGAACCGTATCAGCCAAATAATATTCTGTCCGTACCATGCAGCCCCGGGTGTTAATCATATTCAAGCTCCTTCTGCAAGCTACCCAAAAAGTCCCTTTTCATCAGTAGCCAAGCACACATAATGATTATGGCTGAGGGAGTATGCCAAGAACAGTGATGTTTTCATTCCTCACCTCGCCCATCCACAGCAGAGGGTCCAACTTATCCGACTAATTGACACCAGTCCACTGCACTCTGTTGGTTTATGGTGTTGGTGGCATCGAGCGCTCTAATCTTTTATCAATGCTACCATCAGGCCTTTTACTTACTGTGTTGAGGGAATATTATCATCCAGAGAAGCAGGGATTTTACAGCTACCAGGCATGAACCTCAACTCAATAAGATATTCAAGTACTCTGTGCTTTTGAATGCCAATATTCTGATCCTGCCAAAAAACAATTTTCACATTTTCAAATGTTTTAAATTTGAACATTTTTATACCAAACAAGTGCACAGAAAGTGAACTGAAGAACATATCGTATGGTCTTCAAATGGGGTCGTGTGTACTAGGGCTGTGTATTGGCAAGAATCTGGCGATGCGAAACCTATCATGACACAGGGGTAACAATTCAATATATTGCGATACTGTAAGCAAGATGATATTTTGCAATTTTTTAAATTTTATTTTAGGAAAACTGTCATAGTATAAAGAACACGCCAGAAATTAACCATTTTAGAATAGGCAAAAATAACACATTTATACTACATGCAAAAGACGTGAATGTTTTTTGCCCCAAACTGCATGTGATTATCATAAAGTGGGCATGTCTGTAAAGGGGAGACTCGTGGGTACCCATAGAACCCATTTTCATTCACATATCTTGAGGTCAGAGGTCAAGGGACTCCTCTGAAAATGGCCATGCCAGTTTTTCCTCACCAAACTTTAGTGTAAATTTGGAGTGTTACTTAGCCTCCTTCTCGACAAGCTACTATGACATGCATGGTATCAATAGATTCCTATGGATAGTTTTCTAGGATGCCAGTAACTTCCGCCCACTACAACCTCCGAAAGATCAAATAGCGTCCGGGTCCGACTGTGGGCCGTCGGATTTTTAAGAGGTTATGTGTATCAACATTTTCTAGTGTTTACCATGTTCAATAGAACAGTCCTTATGTCCTTTTCGGGGGGTTGATAAGTTAATATATTGACATTTTTGTATTATAGAGCTTGTCTTTGTAATTGTATAATGTCTGAGTGCCTTTGCATTTGCTGCATGATGTTATCCATTCGCTAGCTTGCTAAATTGTTAGCCTTGGTGGATTCTAGACGCCAACCGCAGCGTCCAAGTTGCAGTTGCCTAGCAGCAGTGTTCTCATATCCTAAACACTTGAACACCAAGCATATCACATACACGACTTTCCATGTCGTAACCACGAGCTCACAAGTTCCATTTGATGGCAGTATTATTCAAAAGGATCCAGAACTTTAAAGATGATGCACATTATGACGTTTGAGCCAAAGTGGCGCACAGAACATGAGCGAGTGTTTGGTATTTGTGGCCCTGGTGGGAGTCGACCCTACTGCAATCCCAGGATTGGTTGTCCAATGCTTAATACGCTCAAAGTAATTTAACAATATCCATAGGAAGTGGGGTGAGCGTGCTGAGCTTGAATTCAAGAGCAGCAGAATGACCTCACCTCCCCTGGTTCTGGCCAAGTCTATGATCATTAAACCTCAAGAGTCTGAGCTCTGTTACTGTTGGCACGGGCTGTGGACCGCTGAAGTTATGGATGGCAGCGGCAAATGGCCTGGGAGCTGGTCCTGTTTGCTGAATAGTTTCTCAACCAGCCTCAGATCCATATATGGAGATCTTGAGTGCCAGTAAAATGACTTTCGATGATGTAAAACATTCCCAGGTTTTTCTGTTGAATAGCTGAGATTTTGTCTGAACACCCTGTGGTTTATGTAATATTACAGCACTGAACAGCTATGAATGATCGAGGCAACAGACCTCCATCAAAATTTACTGAAAAAATTAAAACAAGTAACTTCACGAAAAAATACAAATGAAGCTCGATTATGTTCCACTGTTTTTACAGTGACAAACGAAAGCTGAAAGCCAGGTGGTCAACTCAAGTAATAATAACTCCAGTATATTTTAATTTAAGGTTTTGTGTAGATTGCACAAATTTCTTTTTTGTTTTTCATTCAGGTTCATCTGGTTCTTTGTTCGTTAAATCAATTTGTGTGAGTAAACGCACCAACGCACATGCAGCGTTGTCTGGTTCCGGTTCTGACTGTAATAGCAATATAAATATCAATAACGCAACAAATATGTTAAAAAGTGGTTGCTACTGATGGCAACGAAAGGCCAAGAATTGGTTGCAAATTTCTCAAAATGGTTGCCAATGGCAACCTGGCAACTGTTACTGTTGAGCACAAAACAAATGTTCAATTAACTTGCCAATAAATACAAAATTGTTCATAAACAATACCTTCCTTTTGGCGGATGCCTTCCAATAGCATGCCATTCAGTATCGAGAGTCTTTTAAGTCCTTAGTATGGACAAAAAGTATAGAAACAAAGGGATGATACCCTGGTGTTTTTTGACAATAGCCGCTGCCATCATTTTGGACTGAAAATGCTTATTATATTTATAATATTTTATTGTTTAACACAGGCCATTTTGGTAGAATATGACAATAGAATAGAAATAATTTTGTTTTACTTTTGTAAGGCACTTTGTAGGCAGACGTTTTACTGGCGTCCGGTAGATTCTTTCAGTCCAAAATGGCGGAAGCTTTGCTGCTGGGCGCTGACGTTGCAATGGAACGTCCAATCGACTTTCAAGTTTTGGCAATATACGTCCTTTGGTATGGATGTCTCCAATCAGAATGAAACTGTTATCCCAGCAGTGGAGGTGACTGAACAACTTGCATGTAAACAAAAACAGCCTCACAACCAGGTTTAAGTTTCCTCTCTTAAAATTCAATATTGGAGCCCTAGCAGAGTGTAAAGGATTTATATTAAAGAGATGTTTCCAGATCGTACATCTGTTGGGTGAGGATTTAGGGTCAGAGGTCATAATCCATGAGAATGCATTAGTGACTCTTCCATGGGATATGACATTAAGTCCTTACTGAAGATCCTTTATCTAAAATAAGCCTCCTTTTTGGCTCGCACAAGTTCCAGCCACTATGAGCTCAAGAGACAAAAATAGCAGAATCAGCAGTTACCACAGAAACCCGATCACTCTGCCGTTTTGCCATTCTTACGGGGGTTACCACAGCAACAGAGACAACTGGTTGCCGTCAGACTGCTGTTTGGCTTTCATCAATTGGCCATTTTCAGTAAGCACCTTATTCTGCTTATGGGCACCGACAGTGCAACAAACAAATACGACACACAACCTGGAGCTTCCTCAGTAAGACAGTTCAAAGCCCATTAGTGGCTTATCCCTGCATTGAAAGATGATGTGATCTTGTCGGGCAACAGACAAAATAATACCCGTCTTAAAAAAACAACATAATGGTCACTGATGAAATAGCACTTATACAACGTTGGAGAGATATGAGCGATAGAAGTGATATAAGGTATGGCCTAAAGCAATCCTCCCACAATAAAAAAGTACCTCCATTTGCCAATTGCATTTCCCAGAGTTCATCCTTATCAGCAGGCATACTGTTGTCAATCTAACATTAATCTTACACAGAAATAGCCCGGTCTGCTGTTAGTGTAGTGTTCAGGTTTCCACCGGAGTATGTGGACAACAAGTGTCACTCTATTTTTGGCTGGGGACATCCAAGCCTGCATCACACATGTAACAGTGCATATTACAGATTATTGAGGGTCTAATCTGTAAATATGCTCCAGCAAAAGTGTCCTTTGTCACTGGTGGTCCCTTCAGTTCACATCAATGATAATAAGATCTCAGTTCCTCTAAGACAATTTGACATCAGATAATCAATAGCCCTGAGGCTGCAGTGCTGATTGAATGGGCTGGGGTGCATTTCATTTAACTACAAGTCACTGTTTTGAATCCAACCTGAAGTTTGTATAATAAGTTATTCACTTCCACTCTTGCTCACTTTCTGTCACTGTTCGTTGTGTACTAATGATGAAGTTTAAATGACTTTGAAAGAAAAAATCAATACCGCTTCAGGCAGGAATAAAGTCTTGTACCACCCAGGAAATTGCAAGTACTGACCTCCGTTTTGATAAAGTGTAGACTTATTGTACAGCTACTGAAACGCTCATTTCTTCCTCATAACACCCTCTAACACACAGGCCAAAGAAGACAAAGCAGGATAGAATGCAGTCTCCACTTACACACTCCTGTGTTGGATTGGTTTGTTGAAAAGAGAGATGGGGGCAGGGAGGTGACAGCTGATGAGGTCAAATGTCTAGAAATGAGCTCCGTCTATGTGTGTGTGTGTGTGTGTGACAAGGTAATTGCATTTACCCAGAAGTGTAAGGAGTGGATGATGTTTCTGCTCACACTGGGTGCTAGTAAGATGCGTTTTTGGGCTTCTGCTGCAATTTACCACATATTTCTTTACATTTGTTCCACTGTTTTAAAGTGAGGTTTCATTTGTTAAAATGTCTGATGAATGAGGATAATCAGTAGATATATAAGGGTAATTGTAGCTGAAGTGCATTTTTTACTTTCCTATGTATATTGTCGAATACATTTTTCTAACTTGATATAATAAGAGGAAAGAAATAGGATTTGCATTCCCTGCACTAAAGAGGATAAACACGTTGGAAGTAGGGATGTCACGAGAACCGATACTGCGGTACCAAGTTAGGGTTGGGAGATTGGACAAATATATCGGCCATCGGCGATTGGCCGAGCAGTTGTATTACAATATGCTGAAAGGTTATTATGGAATTTTTGCCCAATGATGTCAAAAAAAACATTGCCTACTGAAGCTTCAAACTTGAAATAAAGGTTTATTTCAACCAAACCAGAGTTGGTGATTGTTGGAAAGACTAACCAAGACGGTTTTGGCAAGTTTTATTTTGTTTCTGTCGAGTTTGAATGAAGTGTGTTTTACGATGCTTCGCCGCTGGAACAGCTGATCTCCCAGCTGATCTACCAGAAACTTCAGCGGCGGGGGAGGCGGGGTGCACGCAGCGCACACACACCTGCGCGAATATATTGGCGATCGACGATTGTTGGGCTGACGATGGCCCAACCCTATACCAAGTTGTTGCTAAAATTCTGAAATTTGAGGGTACTCGTTTTTCTACAGTACCGCAGATACCGGGGATCAGGGCTCGAGAATAACAGCGTCCCGGTGTCCCAGGAACAATAGACAGTTTCCCTGATAATGCTACATTGTGAACAACGAATCTGCGTTGAAATCAGCAGGAGGAGAGCCAGTAACGTTAGCTGTTAGTAGCCGGTGGCCAGCACAGTCCTGCTTGGCTAAATAACAGAGCTAACCGCTAACGTACGGAGGTTGCATTGAGTTACATTATGTGATGCCATGATGCTTTCAGGCTCTATTCAGTAAAAATGAGAATTGGGCAAAGGTAAATCATCACGTTATCATGACGTGTTCAAAGTAATCTTGTAATATTTTGTTTTTGGCAAGACACTTGAGGTGGATCTTCAGGGATTAATAATATATTTGCAAAAAACAATATGCAAATGGTAATAAAGGAGTGTATGTTTTGTTTTGGTTTTTCGCCGTGGCATCGAATTGGGTATCAAGAATGGTGGAATTTCACAGGTATTGGTAACGACTACTAAATTTCTGGTATCATGACATCCTGAGTTGGAAGTGATTTTTTCTGGCTTTTCACTGCCTCTGCCATCTGCCATAATGAGTCCTGCCGGTTTGGGTTCCAGAGAGCAATTTGGCACATTTCCCACAAAATTGAACACTGACCCTCAATGTCAAATGCATCACAGAGGTTGATAGAGGCAGCTTTTTTTCTCCAGCTACAGTTTGGCAGTTGACCGTTCACAGTAATTACGTTAATGTCAAAAATTAATGTGGTTAAGGCTCATTTCAAGCCACTATGACACAAGCAAATACATAAAAGCTTTTACAATTTCATCTGTTTAGATGGTTCTATTATCTAAAGCGCTGCAGAGTGAGGCTGAGCAGAAGGGAACTCCAGCCAAGGGTGTGAGCGCTTGCCAGTGTTTTGTTACTCTCAATCTGCATATACAGTACTTGAGACCAGAGTTGGCTTATTAAATACACAAAGCTGACACCCCTGATGTACAGGTGCAGTGCCTTCCTCAGTGAAACAGTCTGCTGTGGTAGGTGACAATCCAGTTACAAGAGGCTCTGTCAAAGCCAGATGACCAGCTTGACCAAGGTGATTGTGATGACAGCAAAATATCTTAATGTGGACCACCTGACTAGAGAGGCTCATCACAAAAGGATAAAGGTATCATAAACCATGAAAAGATAACAGATATGGTATAAGTCAGAAGATTGCAGGAGATCAGCAGCTCAAACAAAGGACATTCTCACATTCAAGAATCTTTAACAAAGGCTTCATTTTTCGAGACAATTTCACTGTCTCAAATAAAAATAAAAAGTTCTAAATGGGTCCAAGTTCATTTCCTGTTGCAGTGTTTGCTGATGCAGTGTTTGCTGCTTGGAAATAAACTTGGACCCAAGCTGTTTCCTAGCAAAGCAATTCCAATGAAATAGCCTATAAAAGGGGCTCCACTTACCTCTGAGTGTTTCAACAAATGCTGGTGAGTCTATTACCTAAACCTACAGAGTTGAATGGGCTTTGTGTTTTTTTCCCCCAGTCTGTCTGTGTGTCTATTGCCAGGGAAATCTCAAAATGCTATAAATAAATTTGCACAAAGCTGTGTGGAAACAAGAAACTGCTAATTTCCCATGAAAAATCAACATTTCACAGGCATATATTAACAAGATTGGTTGGCGGTAGCACTGGTGGCAGCACACACTAGGTGAGATCTAGCTGAAACAAGCAACTGTGGGATTGACTGGCTGTGTTCAAAATTGCATACTAACATACTGCACACTACATACTCAATCAGTACTTTCTGCATACTGCCTACTAAATGAGCGATCAAGTATGATTTTTCCTGAAGTGTGCTCAGGCGACGGCCGGGCTGGTCTCAAGGCACCCTGACAGCGGCTTAGAGCTAGTGTTAAAAAACAAAATTTTACAAGAATAGTTTTGAACACATCATGATGATATAATTTACCTTAGCTCAATACTAGTTTTTACTGAAATAGCCTGAACGTATCATACTGTAAATCAAAACGTAGCTGTAGCAGACGGCTACACGGCTACAACTCCTCCGCTCAAGCGAGCTATAGACGGGAGCCAACTTCCTGTATCTGTAACGCCGGCTCAGACTCTCTTAAGGTGGGCTCTTAAGGTGGACCAGCTTTTCTCCTTCAAGTGACGAGTTTTTCTCAGCTTTTTAATTCATCATTAACATTTCTTTTAACCATTTATAAAAAATGCTTAATGTCGGTTAACGGTTGAACCATTAATTATTAACATCCCTAGAAAGCATTAATGCCGACCTTCCGATCACATCTGTTGAAACGTAATAAGGTGACATATTAACAGCTTTTAGCCTGGCTCAAAATCTCACAAGACTGATGTTCAGTGTCAAGGCACCCAGACGCAATGCATTGTGGGGCAGTTGAGTAGGTGCAGTAAGCTCACGTCTCATAGAAATTCCTGCTAATGTAGTATAGGCCTTCATCCGGGCATTTCTCGCGTATACAAAAAACCACATACTCTGCAGTGTGAACGCACTACATACTCAAATGTATGTCACACTTAATAGTATGAATAGTATCACACTATGCGATTACAAAAACAACCCGAGTTTCACATAACAGTGTACTGAAGCTGTGACGTGTAATGTATATATACTCTACTCTAATTCATGTGGTTGAGTGTGTTGTTGTGGTCACACTGAAAGCACCACAACCAGCAAGGAAGTTTACTACGGAGCTGAACAATAATGATGGCGACAAGCTTAGTTGTAAATAGTTGATAATAGCTTGTGATCATCTGCCGTGAGCAGTTAATTACATTTCTCTATTTCTTCAATGTAGGATTATGAAAGGCAATCTAAAAACGTGCACTCTTTCAAATCAATTGCTATGAACTGTTACTCAGTGGTTCCCATTCATTCATCTCCTCTGTATGTTTTGAATGCTCTGTGGCCTCGGAACAGCACCACTACCATTTAGTTTTGGATTAAATTATTATTTTCTAGCATACCTGTATCAAACTGCACACATGACCAAATGGAGAAACTTGCAGCCTTATGCCAACATGGGAGAGCATTTTAACAGCAGCAGACTGTCCTATAGGCTACAAAATGCCAAATAATAGGTTCCATCTGCTGCTACAGCAGATGTGTCCATTAACAACTATACATCTGTATATAAACTTCACATCTTTGAAAAAAATACTGAACACATAAGTAAAAATGACTGTTCAATTTGTAGGTGAAACGTAAAGAGAATGGACTCTACCCTTCCACTTAAATTACTTATGTTAGATGTCTTTGAATGCTTTAGGAGCTTAATGACATGAATTAATAAGTTAATTTCTACTTATTTGTATCTTCTATTCAATCTATTTTGATGGCATTCCATCTTCTTCTATATCTAATATCAAATGCAAGTAGGGCTGTCCTCGACCAAAGAAATTCTCAGTCAACTAACACTCATACAGTTTTGTCGACAAACCGATTAGTTGATTTAATCGACAGATCTGAAGAATCACACAAAACCACCACTTTAAATCTTGTGTTTACCAAAGATGTGCTCATGAGTTTCTTGGAAATAAGTCATTCAGCATGAAAAAACATTAAAAAAATGACTAATCGACTAAAAAATCTTTAGTGGACTAAAACCAAAACGACAGATTAGTCGACTAATCGACTAAGAGGAACAACCCAGATGCAAGTGGGGCTAAAACAGATGTTTTGAACATCTAAGCAAACTTTAAAATATAAGCATGAACAGACATCTTGGAGAGCTCATACTACACACTTCCTGTCTAATTTGCTATCATTTTAAAAAAAAGAAATATGCTCAAACATCATAACATAATATGACTTGCCCCAAACTGCATGTGATTATCATAAAGTGGGCATGTCTGTAAAGGGGAGACTCGTGGGTACCTAAAGAACCCATTTTCATTCACATATCTTGAGGTCAGAGGTCAAGGGACATGGTTGGTACCAATGGATTCCTCAGGTTTTCTACAGTCCACTACAGCCTAATAATCGCAAGTTGAGTTAATGCGTTAAAGAAATTAGTGAGGCTAAAACGAATTTGCATTAATGCGTTATTATAGCCCTACTTATTACATAACATAATCCCTACAATTATAAAACAACATCAAAAGTAAGGATCTTTCCATAAGTTGGCATTAAAATGTCTGCTTGATAATCTTTCAAAAGCTAAAAACAGATCCAGCAAGCTGAAAACACTGAGGACAAACTGACTTAGTGAAATCATTACGTTTGACCCTCAAATGACCTCAGACTTTGGCAAGAACTCAGAATCTCAGACCACAAGGACAACCCCAACCAGGCTTTGGTGAAATGAAAGATGTGAGCAATACCAGGAGGGCTGTACTTCCAGAATACTCCACGGTGTCGTCCACTCAGCTGTACGTTTAATAAACAAAGATTACTGCTTGGAGGAGGAGTGGTGCATGACAGCTTCCCATCACTGGAACAGCCAGGATGCTAACGCACCACAGTCCTGTGTGCATGCTAGCTTGGACCTGACGTCAAAGAAATAAGTTACTTTAGGCTCAGACTGTGCGGCCCATGACAGAATCAATTAGCTCAGCTCAGACTTCCTTGAAGCTTTGAGCAGGTAGTGGAGTGAGGCATCATGGTATTGATCAAAGTGAAAGGTTTTCTTGAGAGGGTGGAGTAGAGGGGGGGAAAGTGATTTGCCCGGAGACGTCGGCCCACCTAGAGATCAACACTACAACTCTTCTGAGGGAGGTTAGGAGCTGCACATTGCCCAAAGACACACACGTGCACAGATACAGTCAACAGCAGTATGCTATGTTAGCTTTGGTAGCATCTGTGGCTGGAAATGCTACGCTTACACCTTACAGCAATCTGACTGAGCAGGAGAAAGAAGACAAGAGGAGGCTGATGCTTCTGGAAACGATGCAACTCCGGTGAAAGCATCCATCTTCTGGCATTGCTCACTCGCAAACATGCACAAAGACACACTTTCCACCGGCACGCCATTACAGTCGAGAGGACTGAAATACATACAGACAGGAGATGATTGCACATATACACACGCCGACACACAGCAAGGCTAAGAGTAAGAGAATGCAGGGCAGGCGTTGAGCTCAGCGTGACCAGCTAGCTTGTAGTGGCGACCCTCCGTGCTAAAATGGTAGATCCCAGATTTCTCCCCATGCAATCTGCCACCAGCAACCATGGAGGCAAAACAGGAAGAAGAGAGGAGAGGAGGGATGCAGGGATAGAGGGAACCTAGCCATTTCCTTTTCCTCCTCTGCCTCTGATAAAACATGAAAAGACACATAAACAAGGACAAACACAGATGAGGCGGGAGGATGTTGGTGGTACTTACATGAGGACTCTGTGCCGAACATGGCTGGGCCGGGAGCTGTGATGGAGAGAGGAGGAGGAGGAGGAGAAGGAGGAAAGAGAGGAGAGAGCAAGGGGAGGGTGAGAGAGAAGGAGAGCGAGAGAGAGAGAGAGAGAGGGGAGGAGGGGGAGGTTGATGAGCAGGCAGCTACACAGCGGGGGTCATCAAAGCAACACAATGCAGCCAGCCGGCCGTCGCTGCCTCCCAGACGGCCAGATGCCCCAGCACCGCTATCCGTCGCGGCTTTAAAAGCCCTCCTCCGGTCCACACACGCTCAGTTAGTCCGGCCGC
Organism: Sebastiscus tertius; assembly: GCA_916701665.1. Classification (NCBI taxonomy): domain Eukaryota; kingdom Metazoa; phylum Chordata; class Actinopteri; order Perciformes; family Sebastidae; genus Sebastiscus; species Sebastiscus tertius. The sequence continues at coordinate 21,545 of CAKAOH010005840.1, forward strand.
AAAAAAAACAACAAAAAAAACAAAACAAAAGGCCTTGTGGAGAATTAAATCACTAAATATAAAATAATAACAAGCAGAAATCCTTCACAGCCAAGGCAAACTGTGGTCCAATCCAGACACGGAGATGCGGTCGTGGCTAGCTATCGCATCCCTCCTCTTTCTGCAGTCTACGTCCTCCTTCTCATCCTCTCCTCTCCGTCACTCTCTCACTTCTCATTCCACCGTAGTATTTACTAATGGAGAGGAGAGAGGAGAGAGAGGGTTTCCCGGGGAGAAGGGAGAGAGAAGGAGGGGGTGAAAAACTAAAAATCTGGTGAAGAGCTGCTGCCGCTGCTGCTGCAGCCGCTGTAAGACAATAGCTATGCAAACAGAGAGTGACGTCAGAACAGAGGGGGAGAGAGAGAGCTGTATAAAGACTGACTGACTACTGCTGCCAGATGGAGAGAGAGAGAGAGAGAGAGAGAGAGAGAGAGAGAGAGAGAGAGAGAGAGAGAGAGAGAGAGAGAGAGAGAGAGAGAGAGGGAAGGAGGGGAGGGAGAAGGGGAAAGAAACAAGGAGAAAACGGGAGGGTGCAAGAGCAGAGAGGAGAGATGGAAGGGCAGCAACAAATAAAGGAAGCAGGGCAAGAAAAGGTGGAAGATGTGAGAAAGAAAGAGAGATGGAAGGTAAGGGACAAGGATGTGGAAGCAAAGGTGAGGGAATGAATGAAAAGGAGAGAGAGGAAGGGCAAGATGGAGAAGAGGGGGGGCAGATAAAGAGATACAGAGGGGGGAGGAGGAAGAAGGCAGCTGGGGCTGATGGGGGCACTGGAGAAAAAGAGTGGGAAGCAGGCCAATCAAAATGGTTTGTCTACTTTGGAGCTAAAAAAAAAAGCCAACCGAGATACAACGGGAGCAACGAGGGAGGGGGCAGGGGGCTGCAGGGAGTCTGTCAGGTCTACAAATTGAAAAGAGTATGAAGCAGAGCGCTGGGACTGCTGTGTGTTTACCTGCTGTTAACACAACACACACACACACACACACACACACCTGGCCATCAGGGAGCCAAGCTACTGTTGTAATCACAACATCATCAATCAAACCCTGCATAAACATAACCTGTATAACCCGTTAGAAAAATATAGAATAACAGCAAATCACATATGTCATTTCATTCAACAGATAATCTACAGGGCACTTATTAGATTAGAGAACAATCGCAAATATAATTGAAAAATCATTGTTTTAAAACGACTGAATTGATATATATATATAAAAAAACTGTGTCCCAGATGGCAACATTCAAATTTTTTTGATACCACATCACATGCCAAGGCAAAATGCATCACATGTCCTGTGGTTTATTTAAATATGTTTCCATCCACGTGATGCATAACAGAATTAAAAAAGTAAGGGACCATTTCCTTTCTGGATCTAGATGCTCTGGTATCTGCAGTTTCCAGACTGAGCAAAATACAGGACTTCTTTCCATCATATTTATATCAATGACCCCTTTTCCACCAAAAAACTAAATATCCAACCAAAATAATGAATAAAGCTATTTCTGACCAAGTACAGCTAATTAACGTTGAAGTAGGAACAAAGAAAACAAAGAAATTGCATGTTGTGTGGACGTAAGATGTGAAATTTCAAATAAATATTAGGGCTGTCAATCGCTTAAAATATTTAATCGTGATTAATCACACATTTTTTATCTGTTCAAAATGTACCTTAAAGGAGAGATTTGTCAAGTATTTAATACTCTTATCAACATGGGAGTGGATAAGTGTGCTGCTTTATGATAATGTATGTATATACTTATAATTGGAAATTAATTAACAACATAAAACAATGACAAATATCGTCCAGAAATCCTCACAGGTACTGCATTTAGCATAAAACAATATGCTCAAATCATAACATGGCAAACTCAAGCCCCACAGGCAACAACAGCTGTCAGTGTGCTGACTTAACTATGACTTGCCCTAAACTGCATGTGATTATCATAAAGTGGGCATATCTGTAAAGGGGAGACTCGTGGGTACCCAAAGAACCCATTTTCATTCATATATGTTGAGGTCAGAGGTCAAGGGACCCCTTCTATTTAGCCGAGCAGGACTGTGCTTGAAAAATGACTGAAACAATTAATCGATTATCAAAATACTTAATCTAATCCATCTATTATTATCGACTCATCATTGCAGCTTTACAACCGTACACAAATCATAGTATGTTGTATGGCCGCAGTATTTAAGACATCTGAATCGTTTTCAGAGCTCTAAAACTAAATGATTCAACCTTTTGCTGACTCTTTCAGGATGCATGGGCACCCTGATGTGCACGTAGTGAACATGCTGCGAGTGATAAGTCCCATTCCTGATGCATACTGTAAAACTTTGATGAAGACTGGAGTAGGGAGCCTTTCAATGCCGTTGAGTGCACACATAACCCAGTATCTGTGCAGCAGATTTGAGCATGTGAATGGGTACAGTGGTGAGTCTTTCCAACAGCCTGCTAACCCAAATAGATGGGAGGTCAGCCGGACGTCCTTGTGGCCCCCACTGTGAATGGGGTGAAGCTAGCTAGCATGTGGATTAGCTCAGCTGCTGAATAGAGGAGCGTGTACCGACGGAGGCCTCTGTTCTTTTGTGTCTCGTACCCAGTCGCCCTCCTCCTCCTCCTCCTCTCCACGTCTTTGTCCCTCAATGCACAGGCAAGAGACCCCTTCTCTACTCCTACACTGCAAAAAATGTTCATCTTGCAGAATATTTCAAATATATAAATTAGGGATGTCCCCATCAAGTTTTTTTGGCCCTGATCTGAGCCTTTTAATACTGGTTATCTGACAGTATTTATATTTACTTAAATGTTGATTAAATATGTATTTACTGTACACATTGAAATAAAAGCTGTGGCCTGCTTAATCTGACATATTTTCCATGAGTTACTTGATCAAAATACTGGAGGTCCTGGTTCAAAAATCTTAAATTCATAAATTATTGATATGAAAGATTAACTGAGAGAGTGCGACTCCTGAAATTGACGTGGCACGATTAGATAGAGAGGAGACGCATCACGCTGTTGGAGTTGTGGGAACTACAGAAACACTCGCGATTGTACAGTGTTGTTACAGAGTGAAGGGTCTTCCCTCACAAATGATCTTTGGGGAGAACAGACACCGGCTTGCAGAGAGAGCACTTTAACCAAACTACAGACAAGTTTAACTTTGACCTGCCATCAAGTTACTTAACATTAATTAGTAACAGCTGATACGATCTGCCGTCGGCAACATTTGTCATTTTAACTGGTGAGAGCGATAATCTGTGCTGGCTAAAAGTAGGCCTAAAAAAAGTGCTCTGAAAGTGAAACTGAATAAGTGCAACTACCGTAAAACTGCAATTAATAGCCTAAGCTTTTATTTGCTTCAATCACTGAACTCAAACGGCGTATATATGGGACGGGCCTTTAATTCCTTTCGCACAAAAATCATGCACAGCAAATATGGGAAATACTATCAAATTGATTATTTAAAACAGGATGACGCTATCCAAAAACATATCAATTATGAATCATTTGATCTAGCTCCGAGACAGTTAACGATGCTCGTTTTACGGCACGGCATACCAACACAATACCTCTTTATCCTGTTAAAACCCAGCTGCCAGTCGGCGACGAGCTGGCCTGCCGAAAAGGAAAAGGGGTGAAAACTAAACAGAGAAAGGTGGGGACACCTGCATTTTCTGCTTCAATCCATAATTGTTGGCGTTTATCCTTTCAAAAAAAATACAAAGGGAGGCACGTACCCAACGACAAGTGCATGCTTTTATGGTAAAATATTCATTAAAATAAACAGGACAATTGAATTGTGGAGAATCTAACTGATCTAACGATGTGCAACGTTCTCAATCCACATCTCATTTAACTATCTCAGTTTTTAAGATTTTAAGACTTGTTGAGATGTTCTTTGCCGTGCTCTGCCTCCATCCTTCCTAAAGACGTCTCCTGAGGTCATGTTAATTACACGAGGGGGCTCTCTCTTCGCTCTCTCAAACACTCCGTTGGGAGGTGAGGAGGAGGTTGGCTGGGATCGGAGCGACACATTGCCATCTGTAATCTCATTCAGTGTGATCTGCTCTCACTTCTGCCCCTGATTGGTACGATCTGAATGGGGATCAACAGCTCAGGAAGGAGGGCTACGGTGCTGCTGTGGTAATCACAGGAGCAGCATTCATTTCTCCCAATTACTGATGCCCCGGTCAAGCTTATTTTGGCCCCAAACCCGATCCAAATGATACCTAAATGACGTATCACTCTGTTGTGACGTAACACTCAGTCTACTCGCTGTTGTGTGGTGTTACAGAGTCAAGCTTCTTTTACCTAATAAACAATCTATGGCAAAGAACAGACACCGCTCTGCAGCGAGCACACAAACCCAACAACAATAAAGTTATATTTTGGCCTGTCATCAAGTTACTCACAGAATTAACGTTTGGCTACTTAAGGCTGGCCCACACTAAAAGATTTTTCAAATCTTAATAGATGTTGAAAATGTGAGCGACCCCACACATAATGACATGTTATGATAAATTTAACAGTTTTGTTCCTATAGTGTGTGGTGAGCAACGATTTGGCTAAAACAGCGCACCACACACTGACAGATTCATTCATGAACAACAAGAGTCCCGACTAAAAACAAAAAGGAAATCTCGTAAAATATCTCGCGATCAAACGTGACTTTAGTGTAAACAAACATGGCAGACGACGACGGGTGGGAAGAATTAGCGATGTTAGTTTTTACACTACTCTGTACTGAAAATTCACGTGGAAAAAAAGAAAAATAATGGATAAAGTCATGGAGACACATTGAATAAACACTTGCGTTGTTGCCACGAATTAACAACACATCGAATGCGACTGTCTGCGCCGGCTAAAAATGAGAAGCTGCTAGCTGAATGTTTTGTATTGAGATAACAGATTTGTTTCGGTCTGAGTTTAGCGAATCTGTGTATTTTGCCAAGAATCAATCACAGTGCAAACAAATATTTTTTCACATTCACACACTGAAAATTTCCTTCACATCATTGAAGCAAAATACTCGCAGTGTAGAGCCAGCTTCCATCAAGGAGAGCAGCTATGCAACAGCCGATATGATCTACGGCTGTCAATGAACATTCTAAATTTGAATATGTATTCAAATAGTAAACAAAAACAGATATTCAAATATGAAAATCAATATTCAATTGGGACAAAATAAAGCAGCACTACCACGTCTGTCTGCCTCAAATGCTCTGAATGCACTGCATGAAGGGAGTCACACAACGCCACTTTCATAAGCCTAATTGAAAGTGAAATATAATGTTAGGTCAAGCTGAACGAGGAATAATTCAACAACAGAAAGCACGTCTTATGTTGTGATAGCCAACAGCAAGTAGGAAACTTTCAGGGGGATCTCCTGGTGATCTTCCTCCAGCCAGCTGCCACCTTATTTAGGTTTTTGTAGTGAAATGAGGAAGTATTGTATCAGATAACTCCTCATTTCATCTTCACGAATCAGCTGTTCCTGCGCAGTGCTGCGTCGCTGGTGGTTGACTATGTGTTTTTTTAGAACAAATATTCAAACGTAATTTTTGGCCAATTTTGACAACCTTAATATGATCCATCTCTACTCCCAATGGTTTGCAAAATCCAGCTATGCGTCCACTCGGTTTTCTAACTACTGGCAACTGCATAAATACACTGAAAAAGTCACCAAACTTTGTTACTCTCTATTTATACTGCCGCTACACTACCTGTCAATGCATTTTCTGCCAAAACGTCACATGCTTCACTGAGGAGACACATGCAGTAACGATCTCAGCTCAGAACTGTTCAAATTACTTAATCTAATTCAGAAATTTGGAGCCTGAACAAGCGCCCACACAGCACATTTTGATAGAAGTATTTTTTCTGATGTAAGCTAATTTAGTAATTGAATAAACTCATTGGACATCTGGCAGTACAGAGTGTGCTTCCCAATTCAGATCATGCGAGACAACCACATACTTTTGGCAGTTCTTTTTGACGGAGGAATCAAGTATCCTGCATCAATGTCATCCAAAATGTTTATTATATTTGTTCCATAAAACTATAATGAGATCTGTCATGAAATGCCACTGAAGGAAGAGAGAGCATCTTGCCAAAGAGTGACTGAGAGTGAAGAGCTCCTCGCTGTCACCTTCAGCCTCTTTCTCTTCACTCAAAGTGTGTTTGAGTCACACATGACCTATAGTTACACACCCTGGGACCGGGCCTTGCTCTCACCGCCACGCTGATAATTAGGATGCAAACCCATTGCCATAACAGCGGTGAAGCCCAGGTGGACGGGGGTGCTAATTGAGTCAGACACCGAGTAATGGAACAACGCCGTCGTTCAATGAATGCTCTACTTAAAACAGCGCTCTTCACCTTCCTCTCTTCAGTGCAACTGCATTCATGAGCCATTTATTCCTGAACAATGCACACCTCACCCCGCCCCCGCTTCCATCGCTAAGTACCCCCCCGAAAAAGCATCTCCTCCTGGTTGCTAAGCAACTGAAAATAAGCGTGAGAGGGAGCGTGGCCATCCTTCGGCAAGAGGAAAAATGAGGAGAAGGAGAAAAAACAGAGGAGGAGGAGGAGGAGTGTCTATTATAGAAGCTGATACTCCACAAGACTTGATGTTGGCACAAGTGTGTTGATAATGAGGTGAGAAGAGGTGTGAGCCATAAAAGCAGAAAGAACCAAACTCTTCAATATTCACATTTGCTATCTGGTCGGTGTGTCATCAGCTACATTTCATCCCGTTCTTGACTCATGTTAAAGTGGCAGTAGGCAGAATGTTTTTAGCATCATAATAATATCATCATCATAACAACCTTTCAACATATTGTAATTCAAGTGTTCTGAGAGAAAACTAGACTTCTGCAGCTCTTCATGGCTCTGTTTTCAGGCTTTGATGACGTCCGAAGCCTCGCTGCCCTGCCATACCGCTGACTGGTTCAGGTAGTGGTTCAGATCTTCACCGATATTCACTGGTTAAACCAATGTCACTTTCCAGAAGTGACAAAGAACACTATAATCTGACCAATCACAGGTCATTTCAGAGAGAGAGAGCATTCCTATTGGCTGTTCATTCAACGGAGGCAGCTGTCAATCACTCACAAACTCCGATCAAACGGTCAAACTAGGCAGCGCTGATCAAATATCAATGAATATTGAATTGTATAAGTATTAAATGTTTTCAGAAACATCTTGTAGTGTACTGTTTAGATGTAAAATGAGAAAGTATGCTCCGGCTGGTGGGCAGTGCTTGGTATTTCCTTAACTGATCTCAACATGGCTGCCGTGTCACAAACTTTCTCATTTTACAGCTAAACAGTACACTACAAGATGTTTCTGAAAACATTTGAGGAGAGAAACAGGCATTACAGTAACAGAATATTGATTCATATTTGATCCACGCTGCCTGTTTGACCGTTTTATCGAAGTAGGCACCGGAGGACACCAGATGACACATGGGCACATGATTTTGTTTTTCAGATTTCCTGTCTCAAGCTCTACTGTCAGGATATAGTGACTTTTTTTTTTTTTTTTATCATATTTGCTCCAATCTTGCCTACTGCTGCTTTAAGACTGAACACTGTTTAGCATCAGATGTTCTAAAGAAAAGATAACAATTAGAAAAGCTACAAATTGGGTGTGTATGCCAACATGATCTAAAGAAGCATCAGGGAAGAAAAAGCCCTTTTGCCCTTAGACGATTGTGTCTTGCACCTCCTAAAATTCACCAGCCTGTTTCAACATTTCCCCAGCTTTAAAATATTTTAGGAAAAGGCCAGGATGTCAAAATCATGGCTGGTTTCCTCTTGTTAGAGTTGACAAACCACCCAGCCAGAAGCATATTTGCTGGTGGTCAGTTTAGCATCTAACTGGCGGTCATTTCCTGATCTGATGAGGATGAATTTACAGCACTCAAAGCCAGCTGGTGAGAAAATATGGATTGTGCCCACCACATCCACCAAGCAGACAGCAGCAGGCAGTCTATTTGATAAGCAGACAATCATGCCCCCCTCTGTTTGCCTGTCAGAAGAACCAGACTACCACAAAAGGAAGGCCGGCGAGGCTTTGATTACCTCCACTGGGTCACAATTTAAACGCAGCGGCATCATTCAGCTAACTGGGTCAGGAACGCTGTGACTGCCACTGCTGACACCAACTGGTCAAAATGGGGAACTGTGTCTCTCCAGCCACCTAGAGCTGCTGTTACTAGTCCACTGAAGCATGGACAACCAATGAAATCAAATTAATTACAGTCTACTGGTCTGATACAGCCACATTTGAACATGGATGTTAAAACAATAAAGCAAAACTGGATCAAATTTACCTATTAAGACTAAATTCCCTTTATAAAAAAACGTGCTTCAACGGCAATAGAAATGCATTATTGTATGTTGGACCATCAATAAATGGCTCCAAAGACAGAAACCCGCTGAAGTGAATGCACAGCTTGATAAGAGACAGGGGCAGTGGGCTGTCACTTCTTCTTCAGCAGTTCCTTTCAGCAGTTCCTTTCAATGGACACTAATGTGAATAGGTTCGGAGAAGCTGAGCTCAGTCAGGCTGGATGATGCAGGAAGGATGGATTCCAGGATATATTTGCTAAGCACTTATTCTCTTTTTCCAGCAGTGTCCCGTTTCATACTCACACAGTTACGATGCTAGTAAATCTAAATTGAATGTGTTTATGGGAAAGAGTAATCTCTCCATTCATAAATCCTCTTCCACCTGGTTTATTAGCTGTAAATCAGAGCTTGTATTGTGTTCTTTCACCACACACATCCAAACTCCACCTTATGGTAGAGAAGGTCCAGCCTCCAGTAGCAGTGAACAGAGGGACATTTGCATTCAACAGCCTCTGACAACATGCCAAATTTGATTTTGTAACAACTGTTCTCACACCCATTCACACCTGGGAGGGTCCAGTAACCAGTACTTCCCTGCTGCAACCAAGTAGTTCCTCTTGCACAACTAGGGTTTGATGCTTTGCACATACACTCTCCCCTGTGCAACACATGACACATTAATTAAAGAAGTCAAAAAGAATTTTCTTTACCCGCTGCGATACTTTAATATTAGGGCTGCGTATTGGCAAGAATCTGTTGATATGATACATATCATGATACAGGGATAACGATTCAATATATTGCGATTCTGTAAGCCAGAGCAATATATTGCGATTCTTTAAATCTGTTTTTAGGAAAACTCTCATAGTATAAAAAGCACACCATCATATGCATAAAATATATTGTATAGTAAAGTTTAATTGCAACTGCATTTGCATTTATCACTATCCCTGTAACATAAACATCATAGCACTACTTTGAGAGGGCACACATCTTTGCAAATGAAAGTGAAAGTACTAATACTACTAATGTACTAATGAAAGTACTGACAGTTAATCTTTGCATGTAAACTATTAATTAAAAATCAATAGTGTTTTTAAAACGATGCAGTATCACAAAACATAATATCATAATACTCTATTTCTGATATTTTCTGACACCCCTATGTTGTATATTTCCTCTGTCCCACTATGAACAACGTATTGTACTAAGAGCAACCACTTTTGAACCAACAGACTTGAGATGTACTGATCCAGTATTCTGGACCAACTCCATAGAGCCTGAGAGAATGCCAACCACTCTGGACGAGAAGTGTGGTAAAATTTCCCTACAGATTGACATGAAATCACACACACTAAAAGGCTCTCCCCATATTGTGACTACAAGTCTAAGTTTGAAAGAGGATTGACACAGTACCAGCAGCAAACAAAGAGTGTAAAGCACCAGCTACCGTACAGGAAAAACAGCTTCAAGTCAAAGATGTAATCTAGTGCTATTACAAAACATAATCTGTCCTAATTGTGATAAATGTAACAGAACGCACCTGAGGAGTGCTTCAGGCAAGACTGTGTCTGGAATTAGGCAGGTTCATTTTGTCAGTCAAATCTGGAGAATCTATAGTGCATATAAATACAGGCCATTACACAGATCATTCATCAAACTGTCTCTGAATGCAAAGTAGAGAGTCAGGATGAGGAACAGAGGGTGGTGAAATAACAACCACCTGGCTATGGCTGTTAACCTTGTCTGATTAACTAATCTCTTTGGCATTTAACGAACCACTTAACAGTGTTTAACAAAGTTTATTTTCCTATTTGTTACTGGGGCCAGCACCTGAACTCAGAGTTCTGCTGCGGTGGGACTATGAAGGTTATGCTTTCATTATTTACTGCATTCCTCCTCCTCCTCCTCCTCCTCCAGCCGATCAGCGGTTCCTTTGTCAAAAGTCCCATAATAACTTAGAAATGGAAAAAGAAATTGCCACAACCACAAATGTTTCTGTGAGTGATAAGTATAAGATGTACGCTGCTGCACAATGTGGTAGCAAGCCATCATCTTCTTTGAGTCTTATCTGCTCCAAAAACCACTATATCTTGCAGATAGAGAGGCTAGTTTCTTCAACTACTGATAAGACAAAAATCTACTGCACGCAAACATTGTGAAACACTTGTCTGCAATATGGCCATGGTTGCGGAGTTGGTGTATTTCACAAGGCATTCAATTTTAAAGAGGACCTTATATGCCTTTGTGCTTTTTCCATTTCCTTTCTTTTGTGTTGTATAGTTTTTAGTGCATGTAAAAGGTCTGCAAAGTTACAAAGCCCAAAGTCCACGCCAACAGAACACACTGTTCCTAAACTGCCTGAAACGCCTCACTTGAAGTCCTGCCTTTTCTTCCGTAAAGTGGTGATGTCACCAAGTAACACATTTGCATAAAACCTGTTTAGCGGCCAGTTTGGCACGCCCTCAAACAAAGTCAGTTAGAGCGGAGCCATAGACTGTATATAAAAAGTGGACGTAGTCACCGTGACGTCATACATTGGTTTGTGGACTGCCATTTTGAAGCCTCAAGTTCGGCATTTTGGCCGTCGCTATATTGGTTTCTGACCTGAAAATAAGCATAATAGGTCCTGTTTATGGAAATCAAATTAGCTGGTCTGGTTCCATTTATTAAAAACACAACACAGATGGCAGTGATGGAAAAAATGGAAAATACCCCTTTTGCACAGTTCACATCTCAAATTAGGCCTTTAAAAAAATGATTTTAAGTTTCTCTCGAAGCTTATCCTTATCTAGCTCCCATCCGTCACGACTGCTTTAGATTTAGTGAGGGGAATACATTTAAACATGCTTTTACCTGGATTCACTCCATCACTGTACTTCACTAGCAGAGTGACTTTGACATCATGCCTACGTAGCAGCGGCGACCTTTCCCTCACTTGGCCAGAGCCCTCGCTGGCATGGCAGGTCAGATATTAGAGAGCCAGCTGTGAGGGCTTTGGAGTGTTTGCCTTGAATTACCACTTTGGGTGCTTCAAGGTGCAAAAGTCTAAAGGGTGATCCAGGCTTGGGTACAGCTGATTAAACGCAGACAGAGAGCGGATGAAAAACAGGCTCCGATTGTGGAGTTTTTCCGAGGCAGAGCAGGGCAGGGCAGCCTGCCCCGTCAAAGGTAGGGCAAACATTTCTGGCTGGGATCATGTTACCAAAGCAGTGCACAGGTTCTAAATAAAGGTTCCCGACCAGTCGGATCTGGCTTTGTGGCGAATATGTGCTGCGTCTGAGTGTGTCACGTCATTCAGCTAACTCAGAGGGTTTCTTTATATTCTTTCATTTTTATACTTTGGTACTGAACATTGATTTTGGATCGGATTATAACACTTAGGTCAGTGTGATGTATGGAAATGTTTGTCTTTTCCAGGCTTATTTTTGTATTTTCAAAGACCATTCCTTCTTTCCAGAACCAATGTTGGAATCTTTTTCCAGTAAAAAGTCTGTAGGAAAAAAAGAGATTTTATTTCTAATGCATGAGTTAATTCTCTGGGGAATATGATGCCTTGCATCGCCCTGTCGGGGTTTCTTTCACAACAATGATCAGCTCGCTGTACATCATACATCCCTTACTTATCATACTGTCGGAGATGTGTTTGTGTTTTTGTTCCAGTGCTTTGCACGGAGCTGACACCCACCCGCTCGCTCTTATCCCTGGCTCTCTGAAGCTCTGTACCCCGCTGTTTCCTGGTAAAGGAAGTGCTGTCTGCAGCATGGAGTTCCCCGGGGACCGCCGGTACAATAAACTTTAATTTTGATGTTGATAAAATGTACCCAAATTCTAGAATATGTAGGATATTACTACTGACATTCATCATATATTTCGTCACAACGTCTGCTGTATTAGCCATGTGTTTACTACATGTTTATTTGCATTAGGGATGCTCATTTTGAAAAATGTTTTTAACCAATAACCAACTTTCATTAACCGATTATTAACCGTTAACCTACAAGATTTGTGCCTCGTACCAGCTGCAGGAGCACAACTGATATTTGTTGACGGGAGTCCCCAGTTCACCCATCCGGGAGCGTTAACCTATGCTGCGTGTAGTGTCGTGGACATGCAGCCACTCCCAGTAAAAGTCTCCACCGCACATTTAGTTTAGTTAAGCAGGTTGTCAGCTGTGTGTCTGCCTGGCATAACTTTAGCGAGTGGCCAAAAAACAGTGTGTATTTGTGCTACGTTAGTAGCTCTTGCATTGCTGGAGGCTCGCCGCCGCACACGTAGTCTGTGTAACTTTAGCAAGTTTTCCAACAGACCGTGTGTGTGTTGGCCGTGAGTGTGAGGTTGTTGGTGGCGTTATAGCTGTGAACGTAAGTGTAGCAGTGTGTGTACAGTTTATTTGTCAGTGAAACTACAACTCCGCTCAAGCGAGCCAGAGACCGGAGCCAACTTCCTGTATCCTGCAACTCCGGCTTCGCCTCTTAAGGTGGGCCGTTAAGGTCGACCAGCTTTTCTCCTTAAAGTGACGAGCCGCTCCTCTGAGCCGCTCAGCTTTTGAGTTAATTATTATCATTTCTTTTAACCGCTTTAACCGATAGCGTTAATCGGTTAAAATGTTTAATGTCAGTTAACGGTTAAAAGGTTAATTATAGACATCCTTATTTGAATATAGAGTGGGGAAGTGAAATCAGATCACAAGTCGTCACTGGAGACGCATGTGAAGACGGGTGTGAACAGATGTACTTAGAGACATCCACTTGTGATCATATCACTCAGGACGCATGTTAATGCCAGGTCTGAACAGGGCATCTGTGTCCTATGAGCTGCTGGTACTGTGGCAATCCTGTCTAACAAAATAAGCAACAAACTCAATAAATGGATCATTTTCACCTTTTATATTTATTCCAGCTCATCTAATAACAACAATTTCCTGTGTCCCACTTGACTAAACATCAACAGAAGATTATAACTATAACTTTTTTGGCAGTTACATCGAAGGTCTCAAGTAAAACATTAATGAAAAATGTCACGTTTTGCCCTCAGTTTCTAGGCAAGCTCATAAAAATGTTAATAACCACACAGAAAGATATCAATTAAAAGAGGAAACCCATCAAAATCAATATTTTATCAACACAAAGACGCCACATAACAAGTGAGTAAGTAAACGACATATCTTGCGTTATTTCCTAAGGGGGATCTGTCTCTCTCCTGCTGTTAAGCTACTGCTGTTGCCACCTTAAGGTGTTAAGGTGTATGCCTGCAACAGGACCAGGCAAGTTCACTAGGGGGATGCCAAAAGTCATTCTGAGAAATGCAAGAAACCACTAGCTAAATTAAAATTAGAGGAGGCAAGTTGAGAGAAAGTGGCTGATATAATAAACTAATAAAGTTTCGAGGGGGAATCCCGCAGTTCAACGATCATTTTCATAAAGGGGAACAAAGAAAACAAACAAACGTCTCACTGGTTTTAACGAGGAACAGGAAGAGAAAGTATGCTATGAATATAACATGTTACTCTCACTTTTAAGATCTGTAATGTGAGGTCAGTCAGGGTACAGAGTTGATGTGGCTTTCAGTTCGCTCCAACATCTCACTATGAAGTTACCTGTAATAACATTTACAGAAGAGAGCGATTACCTGCATGTTATTAGTCAAATCTGGTAAGAGAGGAAAACGCTGAAACTATTGACAACCAAGGTCAAGAACTCCATTTTGCTCTAACCTCACGGCAGCATGGAAATAACCAAGTATATCTAATAATGCGTATTTGTCCGACCTAATTTGCATACACATTACACATGCAGCTCAGACGTGCGAAATGTGGCATGTCACCTGCAGTACCAAAGGGTTCATTTGATTATGAAAATCTGCTGTTGTTGTACATAGTGTCACAAATTTACATTTTGTCAAGTCAAGAGACATTTCTACCTGCTAAAATACCTCTTTATTCATTTAACACTTACTACTACACTGGATGAAGTTTGCAATTCACCATACACTGGAGAATAAATCATTTTAGTAAGTATTTGAAAAGTTTGATGACACAATCAAACTGTAAAAGACTATATTTAAATCAAGACATTTACATATAACTGCCTCAAAAATGTTCCAACCTTTGTAATTTTGGTGAGGAAAAACTGGCAGATGAAATGTACATTATTAATTTGATTGATATCTTAGTGAAATATTATATCCATAAAATGATAAGGCCAAAGTCTCCCATCACGGGCTATATTTTCTAAAGTCTGAAAACAGCCATGAGGAGATGTAGAAGTCTAGTTTTCTCTCAGAACACTTAAAGTACAATATGCTGAAAGGTTTATTATGGATTCTTTTCCCAAAGATGCAGAAAACATTCTGCCGACTGCAGGTTTAAGCTACGGTTTTGGCCCTCCAACGGAAAAAAGTTTGGGCACCCCTGGTTTAGAGCAATTTCTAGTAACTTTTGAAGACATTTCTAGACTTATGTAGGACGTCTGGGGTTTTGTTTGTCAGACTGCCAATTCAGAAATTACCAGCAGTATACACACTGCACTTTAACACCTTTCCTGTGCAAGACGTGACAAGGTTGAGAGACAGCAGCACGAATGCCACATTAAACCTGACACATAAACCTCAAAACGCCCATGCTTTTTGGTTATGACTGCTCAGTTTCCCCAACACATACATACATGCACTCAACCATCCTATGTGTTGCCTAAAGGCTCTGCTGTCCTCTCTAGTGGGAGCCAGCTGGCTTTCTGAAAGAGCACATTCTTCCATCTGCTGCTCAGCCACACAGTCACAGGAGACTCATCACTTTGCTGCTGAGAGAGCAGGGTGACACATAATGCCAACTAGACCACTGAGCCGACATTGAATGTCCAGCTGAGGTAAACACTTGAGGTCCACAAGGCTAACAAGAAGAGGTAAACTTGGGATCTAAGTCAGAGGTTTACATTTCTGTTAAAGTTTGCTTAAAATGCATCCCGGACAGGGGGGTTACCCCTCTGTTAGACCTGAAAACTTGGCTAACAGACAGCAAGAAGTCACCCGCGATTGACACTGTAAACTATCAGATAAGAGACTACTGTAAAAAGATGTTATTTTACGTTGGTCTATCTGGTTCTTCCTCTGCAGTAATGACCAAATGTCTCCTCATAGATTAAAAAAATTATCTGGACGAGTTTAAGTCAGTCAAATAGCCTGACTGACCTAAAAAGCAGTAAATAGTACTAGCAGTTTATTAAAGCAGTACTTTTACTTTACTAATAAATCCTTAATCTTTAATAAAACCCCAAATCTGCAGTTCATGTTCATACCTTCAAAAACTAGGCATTGGCACCAACTTACATGAACATTGTTCTTATGCTCCTTTGACTCCATAAAATCAGCCCATGAAACTTGATATTACACCTTGAGTTTGTTATTATTTTTACACTGTTTTTAATGGTCTCCATCATGAGTCAATGTCTCTTATCTGGTAGTTTACAGTGTGAAAATAATAAGAAACTCAAGGTGTAATATCAAGTTTAAATGGGAAATCCTCATGCTTTTGGAAAACGTGCGTCTCTAATGTTAAATGCATTAGTTGAAAATCAATAAGATGTTTCAGAGCCCAACATGTGATTATTGTTCCTTTCCATGCACCTTAAGAGTGTTTTTAATGGTCTCCATCATGAGTCAATGTCTCTTATCTGGTAGTTTACACTCTTAAGGTGCATGGAAAGGAACAATAATCACATGATGGGCTCCGAAACATCTTATTGATTTCTCAACCAATGCATTTAACTATTAGCAACGCATGTTTTCCAAAAGCATGAGGATTTCCCATTTAAACTTGTGTTAGCCACTCATCCTGTGTTAGTCACTGTATTTTGATTGTATTGTAAATAAACAGGACAACGTGCAGTGAAATAACACTTGTATGAGAAGGTTTAGGACCTCAAAAAACCCTGGCTTAAAGTTTTTCATATATCACCTTGAGTTTGATTATTAATGACACTGTAAACTACCAGATAAGAGACAGTGACTCATGATGGAGACCATTAAAACACTCTGCTCTCTCCAGTTGGCTTAAGGTGCATGGAAAGGAACAATAATCACATGTTGGGCTCTGAACATCTTTTTGATTTCTCAACTAATGCATTAACATTAGAGATGCACGTTTTCCAAAAGCATGAGGATTTCCCATTTAAACTTGATATTACACCTTGAGTTTCTTATTATTTTTACACTGTAAACTACCAGATGAGAGTCATTGACTCATGATGGAGACCAATAAAAACACCCTGCTCTCTCCAGTTGGCTTAAGGTGCATGGAAAGGAACAATAATCACATGTTTGCTCTGAACATCTTATTGATTTCTCAACTAATGCATTTAACTATTACTGACGCACGTTTTCCAAAAGCATGAGGATTTCCCATTTAAACTAGTGTTAGCCACTCATCCTGCTGCTAGCTCCCTGCTAACAAGCGCTAACTAAAGTCTCCAAAACATTTTTAATAATAACTTTTTGTTAAAGTGTGAATGGCAGCCTGTGTGTGTGTGTGAGCTTACCTCAGTTTGTGTGCGTGTGAAAGCCGGTTAAATCCGTATTATTCGTAGCGAGCATTTCTTCCAGCAGCAGCAGCAGGTCAACATGTGTCTGATATCCAGCAGCAGCAGCAGCAGACTGTGTGTGTGTAGACGTGTCTGGATAGCTAACAGTTAGCTAACACTTAGCCACCAGTTAGCTAACCTGTAACAGTTAGTTAGCTCCACCGCCTCAAGATGTCGCTGTCATTGATCTACCGCTACCTGTTCAACCAGCAGACACTCAACACGGATTATATAATATAATAATCATATATTTTTAGCTATATAATAAATGATAAATACATAAATACGCTGGTTAAGATGACCCCACTATGAGAGGAGCATTAGCTTGTGGCTAACTGTCTGTCAAATGTGAAGTTAACTGTCAAAACTTCATCCTACTGCGCATGCGCGGTTCTTTTCAGGCACAGACTAAATTTCATAATAATATCTGCTGGACTTCTGTTTATGTTGCTAAATTTCTATATAAGATTTATGTTTTTCTTTTCTTTTCTTTTTTATATATTTAATATTATATAATATATTATATTTATATTTTTTTATTCAAAACTAATGTATATTTGGATTATACACAGCTGCTTCATCAGGAAATAATATTAATTAAAAAAAATCATAGTTCGGCAAACAAACATAAAAAATATAAAACTTCTGCTTATGTTGCTTAATTTATATATAAGATTTATGTTTTTCTTTTTATATATATATATGTATATATATATTATATTTATATTTTTTATTCAAAACTAATGTATATTTGGATTATACACAGCTGCGTTATCAGGAAATAATAATAATAATAATAATAATAATAATAATAATAAAAACAATTCATAGTTCGGCAAACAAACATAAAAAATATAAAAATGATAGTCTCCAAAAATAAAGATAAAAAATAAATAATAATAAATAAATAAATAAATAAAAATGCTTTAAAAGAAACAGATGTTAGTTTTGGCTAAATTCACAATTAAATCAGTACAGCACTTTATCACATTGGTATTCTAAAATAAGTAATATTTAAACATTTGGATTATAAACAGCTGCTTTATCAGGAGATAATATTAATAAAAAAAATCATAGTTCGGTAAACAAACATAAAAAAATATAAGACTTCTGCTTATGTTGCTAAATTTCTATATAAGATTTATGTTTTTCTTTTCTTTTTTTAATATTTTTTTATTCATACTTATGTATATTTGGATTATACATAGCTGCTTTATCAGGAAATAATAATAATTAAAAAAAAATTCTTAGTTCAGCAAACAAACATAAAAAAAATATAAAAATGATATGCATCCACATCAAGGGGAGTCTCCAAAAATAAAGATAAAAAATAAATAATGATAAAATAAATAAATAAAACTGCCTTAAAAGAAACAGATGTTAGTTTTGGCTAAATTCACAATTATATCAGTACCGCACTTTATCACATTGGTATTCTAAAATAAGTAATATTTAATATAATAATTACAGGAGCCCAACGGTTTAAAACATGTCTTTACATGGATAATTGCTGTTATTGTTTCCATTGCCTCTACTTTTACTGTCTTGCAGTCTTGAAACACTGATGGAAGATTTGATATAAACCTCAATGATGAAAATGTTTGATGTTGCAGAAAAAGAGGGCTTGGAGAATTTATTTTTTTGATTGCCATGTCGTGTCATATCATGTCATGATGCCAGTTATTTCCAGACAGGCAAATGAATGGCAGCAACACTTTGAGGTCACTGATTTTTCTCAGCCACATGAAGAGTGGTTCACTAATGTAAAATGATATATACTGTATATTATACTTTGGTCTATCTGGTTCTTCCTCTGCAGTCATGATCAAATGTTTCCTCATAGATTAAACAAATTAACTGTAAGGCTATCTGGCCGAGTTTAAGTCAGTCAAATAGCCTGACTGACCTAAAAAGCAGTAAATAGTACAAGCAATTTATTAAAGCAGTACTTTTACTCCTCAAATCTGATGCATAGGTAAGTGTCAAATACTTTTTTTTTCTTCCATCAGTTGGATTCATGAAATAACACTAATGCCATCACTTAATTTAAAAGCAATGGCGCTATGATATAATATTAAAAAAAATCCTTAATCTTTAATAAAACCCCAAATCTTCAGTTCATGTTCATACCTTCAAAAAGTAGGCATCGGCACCAACTTACATGAACATTGTTCTCATCCTCCTTTGACTCCATAAAGTCGATAAATGAAAACATAAAACCACACGGAGAAAGTCTTGTTTTCTACCATTTCTTATTTAGGTATTTTAGCATGTTCAACTTCGTAATTATGGGTGAATGTAAGTGTAAAATGTAATCATCCATTTGTTCCCAAACGTGTGGTTAAAATCCTTCAGAGTCTCCTCGATCAAGGAGATTTTTTAATTTCACTGTTGATGATGCCCTCTATCAATATTACCACAATAAGAGACAACATCTAAAGATTGTAGAGTAAACTAAAGACGTATGTGTAGTCATATCCAACTAAAATAAATCTGTTTTTTAGGACAAAGTGCAGTCAAATAACGCTTTTATGAGAAGGTTTAGGACCTCAAACAACTCTGGCTTAAAGTTTTTCATATTACACCTTGAGTTTGATTATTATTTTTACACAATAAAGAGCGTCAGAAATTATGAGTGAGTCAGTAAATAGAAAATTTGTCATTTAATGCAACATAATTGTGACTGAATTACAATTAATCTCATGGAAATAAATCACCAAACTGACAGACAGGATGTTTCATACAGGTATATATTACAATGTGCCTTGTTATATAATACAGTCAGGTTGTTTTTTTTTTTTTAATAAAAATAAGCACTGGAGGAGAATGTGATACGTTTTGATTTTATTGTAAATTGGACATTATGCACATTACTTAGCGACTGATGACTTGTTAATTAAGCTTGTTAAGTGGTCACAGAACTCCCCCGCGCCGAGCGAGAGTTCAGACGGTGTCAAGTCAAAAAAGGCAATTTAGCCGGGAGCGCCGCGAGCTTAAGATCTCACATACAGGACGAACGGTGAGGGAAGTACCGAGATGAGGGAACAAGAACATTGAGTGGCTGACAGTGGTGACTGCTTGTGCCAAAGATACCATTCAATGAACACAAAGAAGGTATTTTTTTGTTTTCGTTGACGTGAAGGGAGTCATTCTTTGAGCAACAATTCTTCCAAAATTGATTTGTTTCACCATCAAATTCAAACCGTTTTTTCAGCAGGTCAAATATAAGGCGTGGTCTCACTGACACAATAAATATTGCACACGTGATATTGTATTTTATAAGGATGATTTTGCATACAAGTGTTCGCCCCCCCCCCTTTCCTATGTCGACTTGTACTATTTCCTCAAGTTATATTTCCCCAAATACACTTATCTTTATCATCATAGATTCAATATACAGAGGAGTTAACAGTGTCTGTATAAAAACAAAATAACATCAATAAAAGTAGACATCCAATGTGTAATGTGACATCTGGCTGTGAGACCAAAACCTCTCTTTGTCCCAGTTTTCTCTAATTTCTGTACAAAGACGATACAACTATCCAGTCATGCAACGTTGTTTGGGAGGAGGTGGGGGTCGGGTGGGGTGGGGTTGGGGTGGGGTGGGGAGTTGTCTGTTATGTTCTCCGTCGTTTTTTTAAGCGTTCTGCATCTCCTTGCCGATCTTGTAGCTCAGGATCTTGTTCCAATCGATCTTGGTGCGTGTCACAGGAAGCTGGCGGCGTAAGGCTTTGAAGGTAGTGTCCGACATGGTCTGGTAATTCTCGTTGATGGCCGTCTGGAAGGAGAAAGATGGAGAGAGGAAGGTGGAGAATTATAAATAAGTAAAATGTATTTAAATGCATGAGTCTGGGTGTTGTGTGATCATTATGGAAACCTTTTCGATGATGAACTAAATCATTCACTTTTTTTGTTTGTTTGTTTCAAGAATTATACTTTTTATATTATTCTATAGTTTATTATGTATTTAAATCTGAACATTCCGTAGGTTTCTGCATGATGACGCCGCTACATATACAGTATATAAACATCCTTATGGTCAGTGTATTAATGTTTCATACAGTAACTTAGATGGCGGTCGGCACGCTCCCAGTTTGGAGAAGCAGACAGGAGTACCGGCAGGAAGCTAAGCAATGTACTGCTGTGGACGTCACGTTAGTTCAGATCCAAAAGTCACACAATAACACAAACAAACTAACTGATCGATGCAGCGGTAAACAAGCAACTCCTGTGTTCTGAGAGGTAAAATTACTGTTTTTGTAAATGGAGTCTGGTGGCTTTAAAGAGAGCGATATAGCGGCTTCAGTTCTTCACTTCTGACGGCGAGGTAAAGTGGTGAAAATATTCTAAATATAACAGACACTTAAACTGATATTGATTTTTTTTAGGTGTCAGCTTTACCTCTCCGTCAGACAGCCCTTTACGACGGGGAACTGAAGCCGTTATATCGCTCCCTTAAAAGCCACCAGACTCCATTCACAAAAACAGTAATTTTTCCTCCCAGAATTTAGGAGTATACATACAACCCCTCTTCAAAAAAATCAAAACTAACCCTTTCAGTTATTTCCAAACTTAGCACAGCTAACGTTGACTCAGCTAATGCTAGCGTTCACATTATTCATAACTTTATTGATTAGCTTACTTTGATGACCTACGTCACTGCATTTCCATTAGAAAAAAACAGAACAGAACGCAGATGGACCTGCCCTTTTGATTTGATTTTCAGATAATATGTTTAAATAGTCAAGATTCAAAAATATTTTCACTGTTTATGTATGATAGTGTTTTTTGTGAGTTCTGGGAAATCAAATAAAGTCTTTAGTTCCTTTAGATGAATTCCCCACTATGACTCAGCTTTCGATCTGTCGTAGCCTAAAAACTTGACATCATGAGGAAAATCCTGTGATGGAGGTTTGCAGTGTGAAAGTGAAGGATTTCATCATTTCATCCTGACAACTGCAAAACATGAGCTCTTCATGTTGTCTTATTTTTAGCCAACTGCATATCTCACACCATCAGTAAATTAATCAGTAAAATAAAGTGTGGGAGCAACAATCCTCTTCATGTACATGTTGGTTAAAAACCACAAGATAAGGTGAAAGCCTGTAATCCGCATATTCCATAACACAGAATATCCGTTTCACATTTTTACAAACCTGATAGTCGTTCTCTGCAGCCTCCATGATCTTAACAAACTCCTTTGCAGTTGAAGCCTCATTCTGAAAGACAACAACACACACATAATTAAAAAGAGTAAATAGAACAAGTGTCATAAACAAAAGACTTCAGAGAATACACAAGCTAATAACTCCTCCACACTGCAAATAATTAGGAAAAACACATCCCCAGGCAGGGAGCTGTCGGCGAAAAAAAACAGCATTTTGAGGTAAAACCAGAAATGGGATGGATTATGGAGGTACAATCACCGTCAATAAATAAAACTAATAGTGAGAATAATGTATTCAATATATGAGATGTCACAGTCATATAGGAGATGACGTGAATGGAATTTGCTGACTGCTGTAGCCTATATTTGAGGTCTATGTCTTTGTGGTTTGAACTCTGGTCATAGCACATTACTTTTTTTCATCTGTTGCTGCGTACACATAAAAAACATGTTCAGTTATACTCACAGAAATTGACATGGACTCCTGCACCTCTTTGTGGCTCACCAGCTGAACGTTTCCATCTTCATAGTAATGAACCTGGAACAATGAAAGGTTTAGTTTCTCTACAATGAGTACATAAAATTCATTCTGCAACTCAAAACAATAAAACATGTAGAAAAGCAACAATAAAAAGCTGTGTGGGGTCTAAAAAGAACACTCTAAAAGATAATAAGGCAATAATATTAAGATGACGAAACAGACTTTATTCATCTAGTTGTGTACAGACTAGGTGTTAAAAACACTTGATACTAAAGCATGTATTAGAAAAAGGGCTTTCAGGTATGCTGCTCCTGCTGTTTGGTATTTACTGCAGACTGATTAGGGTCTAGGGGAGCTGGTCTCTTTAAGTGTTTTTAAAAATAGATTGAAGGAGTGGAGGAAGGTACATCAGCTTGTAGATGCTTTGGCTGAGCTATTTGCCCCTATGTGACCTGAGTCTTATTTTTGTATATTCATGCTGTGACCTGAAGTTTTATTGTCTGTAACGGTTATTTGTTGTGCGTCTGAAACTTTGTTCAATGTGCTGCTGCTGTCTTTGCTGGGTCACTCTTGAAAAGGACATTTTTAATCTCACTCAGGATTTTCCTGGTTAAATAAATAAAACTACAATACAATATATAACAAAATACCTGGATTTTCATGATTCCTGCCACTTGAGTGGTGGAGGGGGAGACGGTGAATTTCCATTCTGACCTCCAGCGTCCATTCCTGAGCAGAGAGGAAGACGAAAACCAGACTTTGAATCACTCTTTCCATAACATAACTTACAACAATGTCACACAAAAATTAGGAGAGTTGGCAATAATCTCCCCCAACTGAAGCTGCAAGTGGACCGCATGTCTTGCTAAAAAAAAAACACACATCTGCTTCAGGAAACAGAAACATTCACCACACTTTGACAGTTGAGATGATCTCGAGTTTTATAATGAGCCAAAGAGAGATAAGAAACAGTGTGTTCTCATTTGAGCTGCATTATGTCACATCATATATCATGATATATTCAACATTATCAGCTACCAGTAAATAAGCTAACTCAGGATTAGATTTTTAAACATAGCTATTCTAATATACAGACAGCTGACAAATAAAAGGAAACACCTGAATAAAACAACAGAAGCAGAAGCATCCATAGAAGAAACGAGGGGTCAAACTTGTGCTAAATTTTGGCGAGGAAAAACTGGCACGGACATTTTCAAAAGGGGTCCCTTTTACCTCTGACCTCAAGATATGTGAATGAAAATGGGTTCTATGGGTACCCACAAGTCTCCCCTTTACAGACATGCCCACTTTATGATAATCACATGCAGTTTGGGGCAAGTCATAGTCAAGTCAGCACACTGACACACTGACAGCTGCTGTTGCCTGTTGGGCTGCAGTTTGACATGTTATGATTTAGCATATTTTTTTATGCTAAATGCAGAACCTGTGAGGGTTTCTGGGCAATATTTTTCATTGTTTTGTGTTGTTAAATGATTTCCAACAATAAAATAATAGATACATTTTCATAAAGCAGCATATTTGCCCACTCCCATGTTGATAAGAGTATTAAATACTTGACAAATCTCCCTATAAGGTACATTTTGAACAGATAAAAAAATGTGTGATTAATTAACTATGGATAGTCATGTGATTAATCACAATTAAATATTTTAATCGCTTGACAGCGCTAATAAAAACATTTTGTGAATTTTGGAAAGGATTAGATCTATCTTTTTTTTTAATACATTTAGACTTTTGGACTTTCCAAAGCTCTGGAGTTATTGGAATTGCTTTGATCACACAAATCAGAAACAATTCTACGAAACCACTACTGGAGTCTAATTCTACAAATAGTATAATACTAATAATATTAGTGTAGCACAAAGGCAGTATTAGTATGAATTCAGACCTTTAGATAACTGAGGATATCCCTGTCCTGTACATATGCTAATAAATTAGCATCAAGGCTATTAAATGCCTGTTTGCATCATCTGATATAAAAGAGCCACTGTATTAAGCCTGCTCTTTGAAAGCAATAATACGGTATTAATGTGGTTTCAAGAAAAGCTGTTTTCCTTATGATAATGTCATTATATGATACCAAATCTAATCACATAAAATGGTTGAATCCGAGTACCATAAAGACAATTCCAGCTGTTTATTCTTGTTTTTACGACCACATTATAGACCTTGAATCAAACACGGTGCGCCTCTGTCAATTTCAGTTTCATATCCTAATCTCCTCCCATATCTGGCTCTGTAGGTTCCTCATTACGGGAACATGGTGGTAAACGGTGGCAGTCACATACAGGAGCTGTGGGATCATTACACCCAACAACCCATAAGCCCAGTAAAACCCAGCAGCAAAGAGGATTGGTGCACTTCTTATCCAATTAGATTAACCCGATCAGGAACAGATCAGCAACGCTTATGAGGCCCAACAGTCTCCGGAGTTAACTGGCCATTAAAGTAATGCCTTTGAAGCGTCTTGTACATATCAAACAACAGTTCAGGGTTTTCTAAGTTTGATTTGGAAACCATTGCTGGGACAAGCCTTCTGGAATCAAACAGTGTACTGCTTTGTGTGTATAATGTGTTTCTCTTAGAAAAAAAAAAAAAAGTCACATTGAATATTAAGTAACTGTCTAAAACATACCAGAAGTTTTTTGGTTGAAACTGATGGCACTCGATGCACACGATGATGGTTTGATGTCCGTCGATGGTTTTCCCGTAAATCTGAGAAGAAATAAAAAAAGTATTCTATGATTTCACACACTAGCTTACCTTCTCACAGCTAACGATCACCTCGAAGTTCCTCGTTACTGCTTAACATGGGAAGCGATTGAATGTGGTTTGTGGTTACAGAATAAAGTTCATGCTGACGTGCAGCTGAGAGACGGCAATACATGTTCAGACGCAATTTAGCAAACCACACACAACTAATTCACAGTACGGCTCCTTCGTGTCTGCAGCAGAGCCATGCTGCTCACTTTGCATTAATAAAGAAGAAGCACAACAGAAGTTTTATAAAGCAACCATTTCAAAATACTGTACTTCCCGTACTGTACTGTACTGGGTGGGTTGAAAAACTACTTGTTCTTGTTGTCTTGGCTCACTTTGACAATCACATTATATGAATAAATAGAAATAATGAGGACTTGTGTGTTGAGGTGTCGGCACACTTGTAATGCACTGCAGAAGGACTTGTGTTTTGTTTTTGTAATGTTTATGTACTGAGGTGGGTAACACAGATACTGGTATTGAGAAGATGCAGCTTTTTATATTGTCGACTGTTGTAGTCTGATTTTTGAAAGCAATTTCTATATAAAAAGGGAGTTCAAATTTATCTGACTGCTTTTATTAACAGTAGCCAAATTGAGGATGTGATACATTGAGATGCATCGAGAATCGTTGTGCATTCGAATCGTTGACAGGTGAACCATAATCGAAATCGTGAGGCCAGTGAAGATTCACACCTCTAGTAGTCAAGCCACCTTTGCAACCAGCCTATTTTAAAGCAAGGTGTGTGAAGATCTGTGGCGGTAAAACTGCATCTTGTTTGATGTTCATAAAGTTTTGACCAACTGACAGACTTGAAAACACAATCTAGAGTTTTCCCTTTTGTGGGGTGAACTGCTCCTTTTAAGTGACTGTGGGTACTTCAGTGTGGTTGTGGGGGTAGGCTGGGACGTACGGTGCAGACTCCACTGGGATAGTGCTCCTTGACGTAGGCCCTGACGGCCGAGTCCACGGCGCTCCTCCAGCCCTCCAGGGAGCCGTCGACGTCATGGGGCCGCGGGTCGCTGGCCTCCTTCCTCAGGTGGTCGAACTTGAAGGAGATCTTGTTCTTGGGGTCCAGGACCCGGCCGTTCCCCAGGTCGCCATGCTCTGTGATTAAGACCTGGGGGGGGGGAAATAAAGAGAAAGAAAAAGGAGAGTGAGTGAAAGAGCAAGAGGAGTTGTATCAGGAGAAAGCGGACAGAAAGAAAAAGTGAAAGAAATAGACAAGGATGTGGATGAACAACAGAAAGAAGAGCAGTGGAAAAGACAGGAACAACAAGACCAGATGGCAGAGCGCAGGAGATTTAGTGGAAAGTAAAAGGAGGGATGAAGACAAAGGAACTTTCCATCGACTGTCTTCCACCTCAACACTCAGCCTGCTGGGTATCAGACGGGGGAATTTCAACCCGTGATGTGGGAACAGAGGGACATGATGACATCTTTGCATAAGGCGCTGCAATCATTACTGAAGCCAACACACAGACACACTCATTCAGCAGCATGTTCAACCTTCAGACACTCACGGGCAGCAATGACATTTAAATAAAGACGTGTTTGTGATTTGGTTTCCTGTGGATGCAGAGGAGAACACTGGTCCTTTAATCCAATCCCCCCCCACCCCCCCCTTCTCTGTTTTATAGCCCATGAGACCATAATATTAGTGCAATAATAATAGTAATAATAATTAAGACTGAATGAGCTTGTTGCTTTTTCCGTGTCTCTTTAGGATGCTGATTATCTTGTTTCTGTTATTGGCTCTTCTTCCCACTGTTTGAACATTTGTAAAGCACTATTATATGAAATGTGTTATACACTGGATAACAACTTGAAAGCTATACTGCTCTGAGAAAAAAAATCTGTTGTTGAATTTCAGATCAGCTGCAATGGTGTTACAATCTTGACTTTATATGACATTAGCAAGAAGCTATTGTTTAGCTGCCTAGAGGACAATCACTACTGTCTAATACTTGTACATCCTTTGTTTTGTGACCATCCCTGATTCAAAGCTGCTCTGCAATCACCTGCCGCAATCTATCTTTAAATTCTACATCTCTGTATTCTTGTATTTCTCTATTGTAAGTGCTTTGTGCTGGGAGACAAAGTGAATGTTTATCAGAAGCCATTTTGGATAATGACGTTTGCACGGACGGTGGCTCTGAGTGGTCAAACCATCGTCTTTTGATGGATGCGGAAAAAACGCAGAAATCGACCCCTTCCGAAAACTTTAATGACGGAAAAAGGTTTGAGAGTTGGTGTATAAACGTGACTGACACAACGTGAGGTTGTATTGGTGTGCAAAGACCTTAAGACTGGATAAATGAGACTTGGATTATACTGCACGAGTTGTGTGATAGTTTGTAAACGGATGTTTTAATATGGTTTCACTTCAATTCATCAAGACTTTTTGGATTCTCTGATCGCCGTGGAGGCAAGCGAGAAAAAACAGTTTTCTTCAAGAATTCAAAGTAACACGCGGTGAGTAATTGATACACAAATGGTCATTGGTGGGTGAAGTATTCCTTTAAACAGTCAGCAGATTCGGACCATTATGTAATCCTATTGTATTTAACCTCTAAGCTGCCGCCGTCTCTTTAGGTCAAAAGTGAAGCATAATCTCACCTGTTCTTCGTAGCCCTCGATTTTCACCGGGGTAAACTGGTCCAAGTTGTACTGTGCAAATGCACTGCAGAGAGAGAGAGAGAGACAAAAAGTTACTTCATATGCCCCAAACTCATTACTTTGACTATTCTAGGCTGGATTTAAAGATGTTTGTCTATATGACATATGCTGACAGCAGTGTTTAGGCAATATGGATGTAGACTAAAGCCAAAATAAATCTACAACTGAAAAGTAATTTTCTCTTTAATTAAGAAAAAGTAAAGAAAGCTGCACAAACATAACGTTCAACTGACAACCAGCTGTGTTGAGAGATGCAATACTGCGCTATTAATTGTAAAAAAGAAAAAGAAAATACAATATGGAGAGTAACAGTGGGTCTGCTGGTTGTTGAACTGTGACTTGTGTTTCCCTTCAGACTCCTAAGACTTTTTGCAAATTCAAAAAAATACATTTTTCAAGACCTGGAAGTAGTTGACGAGGGGAGACTTACTGCGCTGCACCTTCCCTGAGAAGATTGTCATTGTTGAGCAGCAATCGCACATCTGAGGAGAAAAACGGTGAGATTATGAGAGGAGAGGAAGAATGAGAGGAAGAAGGAGAGGAGAGGAGGAATGAGAGGAAGAAGGAGAGGAAGAAGGAGAGGAGAGGAGGAAAGAGAGGATAGGAAGATGGAGAGGAGAGGAGAGGATGAAGGAGAGGAGAGGAAGAGGGAGAGTAGAGGAAGAAGAAGAGGAGAGGATGAAGAAAAGGAGAGGAAGAAGGAGAGGAGAGGATGAAGGAGAGGAGAGGAGAGGAGAGGAGAGGAGAGGAGGATGGAGAGGACAAGAAGACGTAGAGGAGAGGAAGAAGGAGAGGAAAGGGGAGGAAGACGTAGAGGAGAGGAAGAAGGAGAGTAGAGGACAGGAAGATGGAGAGGAGAGGAAGAAGGAGAGTAAAGGACAGGAAGATGGAGAGGAGAGGAAGAAGGAGAGTAGAGGACAGGAAGATGGAGAGGAGAGGAAGAAGGCAGGTACAGCAGATTAGCACCGTGACACACACACACCAACACAAAGACAGAGCTGCCTGCAGTCAGTCTGCCGGCGGAGTGAAGCCGACGTGGTGAATTAGCTCAGTGGAAACGGCTGTAAAATCACACAGAGATGAAAGAGGACAAAGTGTTTTAGAGTGTGTGTGGCTGTCAGGCTGTGATAAGAGGCAGACAGACAACCCGCCGGCGCTCCTCTGAGGTGACGACATTTATCGAGGCCGGACGAGGTTTTAACGATGCCAAAACACATACACACACTCTCAAAGGGGCTCTACTTTGACAGCGT
This sequence comes from Sebastiscus tertius, assembly GCA_916701665.1. NCBI lineage: Eukaryota > Metazoa > Chordata > Actinopteri > Perciformes > Sebastidae > Sebastiscus > Sebastiscus tertius. The sequence continues at coordinate 50,880 of CAKAOH010005840.1, forward strand.
GGTGTCAACACTGACGCTGCAGGGTGAGCTGCGATTTGACCAAAACATCACAGTTTGCTTTCTAGGTGGCCACAGCGGGATGATAAGAAAACACGTGAACAGAAGCGATTTTCAATTTCAGCTCCCGTTTAGCATCTCCAAAAATTATTTTAGAGAGAGCATTGTGAAAATAGGCCCAGTTTCACAACAATAAACTTACATCTAACAGACAATTTTAAGATGAAAAAATGTATACTTGTTACTTAAAACCACTTTGAACATGTTCAATTTTGGCACCAGTATCAAATAAGATCAATGCATGCTGTAATATTGCAGTAGGATGTAAAATTACTACTAGTGGTGTAAATCACAAGTTTCATCACGATACAATATTATACTGATTCTTTGGACAATGATACGATATTTGCTGATATCACAAAGTCTGCAACGATAATATTTAGATCCGATCCAATTCAGGGGCCTGCGATCGATATGAGACAATATCGTATTTAATATATATATATATATATATATAAAATATATGGTGGACACAATAGCAGCATAAATATCCCACAATGCATTGGGGCTGCAACTAATGACTATTTTCATTGTTGGTTAATCTGTAGAATATTTTCTTGATTTATCAATTAGTTGTTTGGTCTATAAAATGTCAGAAAATGGAGAAAAATGTCGATCAGTGTTTCCCAAAGCCCAAGATGACGTCCTCAAATGTCTTGTTTTGTCCGCAACTGAAAGATATTCAGTTTATTGTCATAGAAGAGTAAAGAAACCAGAAAATATTCACATTTAAGAAGGTGGAATCTTTTGGAAATTTTGATTCTTGATTGATTTCTTAAAAAAATTACTCAAACCGATTAATAGATTATCAAAATAGTTGGCAATCAGTTTAATAGTCGACAACTAAGCAATTAATCGTTGCAGCTCTAAATAACATCATGTTTGACATGCCAGTCATTTTGTCAAAAAAAAACAAAAACAAAAAAAAAAAACACATTATATAGAGGAGGAGAAACGGAGTACTCACCATTGAAAACTTCGTTGAACTCTCCTGGTGGGGCGTGGATGACGAAGTTAGCTGCTATGCGCACCTGCAGACAAAAAACAAGATACAGGTCAGACACAAAACAAGACATCAAGATATGTGAATGAAAATGGGTTTTAGGGGTACCCACGAGTCTCCCCTTTACAGACATGCCCACTTTATGATAATCACATGAAGTTTGGGGAAAGTCATAGTCAAGTCAGCACACTGACATACTGACAGCTGTTGTTGCCTGTTGGGCTGCAGTTTGCCATGTTATGATTTGAGCACATCTGTTATGCTAAATGCAGTACCTGTGAGGGTTTCTGGACAATATTTGTCATTGTTCTGTGTTGTTAATTGATTTCCAATAATAAATATATACATACATTTGCATAAAGCAGCATATTTGTCCACTCCCATGTTGATAAGAGTATTAAATACTTGACAAATCTCCCTTTAAGGTACATTTATTTTGACCAGATAAAAAATGTGTGATTAATTTGCGGTTAACTATTGACAATCATGCGATTAATTGCGATTAAATATTTTAATCAACAGCCCTAATTTAAAACTGTTTGTTTATGTATTTTTTTTTTTTTTTATTTCTTGACAATTTTCCACAATTCCCACTGAGAAAGACAGACGTTTTTAATCATTAAATGAAGTTCTGACTGCTTTTAAAGTCTCCTGAACTTTTAGCTCACCCTGGTGCTACACTGACTGCAAGTCCACTCATGTAATGCCTAAAATTCCCAATGTAAACACTGCCTAATGTATGCCCTGTGGCCAACAGAGGGTGTGATGTTACTGAGTCACTGGTTTTGGAGGCGGTTCTCAGTTTATGACTCATCTGAGCAGCAGTCATTTTTCCCCTTCCTCACTTCTCTTCTGCTGAACCACAACACTTCCTGTTTCCAGGTCACATGTCAAACTGACAGCGAGACGACGGCCCCTCCCTCCCCCGCATGGTTTACAGCCATATAAGGACATAAAAATGTGCTGAGGACTCTAGTACACATTTTCTCTCTCGCCCTACCTCTATATCTCTCTACCCCTCTCGATCACTGGCATGGTAACATGGCTCGGCCAGGTCCCCCCAGTCACACAAGCTGGTGTATCAGGGAAGGTGTTCATATACTGTATATGCATGTGTGTGTGTGTGTGTGTGTGTGTGACAGGGCGCGCGTGTTTGTGTGTGTGTGTCCCCCGGGCCCTTATTAGCAGTGTGTGTATACAAGTGCTCTGGCACTCGCGCAGAGCTGCAGATTGATTCTTGCTAATGAGCGATGCTGAGAGAAAGGAAGCCACTCGGGGAGGAACAGGAGTGTGTGTGTGTTAGTGAGTGTGATGTTGAGATCAAAGTGTATCTTGTATCCTCTGTCATAAGGTCATCATGACCCACTTATGTTGAACGATCTAAAAAATCATAACACAATGGAGGTGTGTGCGTAATATAACACAGTACACACTTTGTTAAACAGCTGGTGGAAAAAAGTGTGTTTGTTTGTGACTCGACATCCCCGAGGGGAAGACTAATTTGCATCGGGTCTCCCTCATTACACTGGACGGCAGTGTAAACAGACTTTCCGTATGCAGAGAGCATCTCCCAGACACTCCAGGGGCCTGTTACAGGAAGCAAGTTTACGTATTATTTGGCGAAGTAAAGTTCTCCAGATTGGTTTTCTGATCAGTTTACATCAGTCCCTGTTCTGGGTTTTATTCAGCTGCTTCCTGGAAAAGGCCCCGATGACAAAAACAACGCCACTGTCTATCTGTAGCTCATGTGAACTTAAGGTATGTGAGATGTGTCCAACCAACAGGGTTGGGCGATTGGACCAATATGTTGGCGATCTGCGGTTGGCTGATTACATTGCTGGCTGTTTTTTTGGGGCCAATGTGGCGATGTTTGTCATTTTATTTTGCTAATTTAATGGTCTGCCTCTGAAGAACGAGGGCTGCACATCCTCTGCTCTGCGGGCTGAGAGAGATACAACTATTGAGGTAAAGTCTAGTTTTGTCTTCATCACAGTAGGAATCCCAGCTTCCCCATGATCTGAACTGAACTGATTCAGAACAGTAAATACATTGTTATCTCTATCAACCTGTCTATACCTGTTGGAAATAAGTGTTTACATTTTACATGTTATCCCTTGGATTATTTGTTGTCTTAGTATAGACATAGACCAGCAACGATTAATCAATTAATTGATTAGTTGTCAACTATTAAATTAATCGTCAACTATTTTGATAATCAATTAATCGGTTTGAGTAATTTTCTGGGGGAAAAATGTCAAAGTTCTCTGATTCCTGCTTCATAAATGTAAATATTTTCTGGTTTCTTTACTCCTCAAGACAAACTAAGAGCAGCTCAACTATCTGACACAAAATTGAACTCTACCATCTGGCATACCTAGATCTGGTTTCAATAATGTCTATTAATAGAGTTTAAGGTCAGCAGGACCACTGTAACTACTGCTGGACTTTGGGTGTACAGTCTCATAGTCAGAAATAATAACATTACTCTACGCTTTTTCTGTGTGTTGTCTTGCTGTTTCAATGTAATGTAATATTATAATGATATCCATAAATCCATTTTCTGAACCTCTTATTCTATTCAGGGTGGCGGGGGGCTGGAGTTTTACCCTGTAAGGTACTTTACAGGTAGCCAGTCTATTAGGGAGCTAAACTAACACACACATTATGACAAATACAGTCATACAGTCACACCTACAGGAAATTCAGTTCCCAATTCACCTGCATCAAGACAGACAGAAATCTGCAACGAAGTATTAGGGCCACATTGAGGGGGGGCGGGGGAGGGGAATCAGAGATTTCGAGAATAAAGTCATAATAATACAAGAAGAAAGTTGTAATTTAATGCGAATAAAGTCATACTATTTCAAGAAAAAAAGTCATAATATTACGAGAATAAAGTCATAACTTTACGAGAAAAAAATTAATTTCCTCCTCCACAAAAGAGGTAATTTCCCCCCAGGTTCGTGTGGTACTTTCTTCGGAATAAACGCAGTTTCTTGCACAATCTTTTCAAGGTCCTCATACTTATGATACTGTGGTGCTGATGTGCCAAAATATGAGGTATTTTGTTATTTGTGAAACATAAACTAAAGTATAACTTCACAAGATGCTGCGGGTTCCTCATTTTCACACAGGTGGCACACTGCTCTACTTCCCCTCCTAAATAGCAGGTACAATTACTACTTTATAATATTATGACTTTATTCTCATAATAATACGACTTCTTCTCTTAAACTTGACTTTATTCTCATAATATTACGACTTCTTTTCTCGTAAACTTCTGACTTTATTCTCATAATATTCCGACTTTTTTTCTGTGGCCCTATTACCCTGTCGTAGAAATCTGAGCAGGCCACTGTATTGATATTTTTTTCCACCCTGACAAGAATAAAGGTGTGAATAACACACTGAGTGAATGCCTATAACCAGTTTGAGTATTTGGCCTGAAAATAGATTTCAAGGCAATGAATACATTGGTTTAAATAGTGCTGACCACAGATATTTTAATCGTGCTTGCAGAATTAATTGCGTAGCGCCTAAAACGAGGGAGAGACCAGTAAAGAATGGACAGGGATGGTTTTACAATCCCATCTGACAGCTCACTGTTTTAGGGTGCATGGAGAGGAGACGAGATAAGGCCAAGGGAGTGATGTGGTTTAAAATGAATCACTGACAGGAGGAGGAGGAGATGGACACTCCATTAGTGGATTATGAGTAAGGCATTGACTGTTAAAAGCTAGTTAAGAACAGGGTAATACTTCCTCTTCCTCTAAGTACCTCAAACCAGTTCTACTAACGCACTTAGACAACAGCCTACATCTTCCTATGGCAATAGTAGGGATGCACCGCGATACTGATACCGGATCGGATATCAGTCTGATACTGACTCCAATAGCTGGATCGGGTATCGGTGACAATGGATCCGATCTATTCAATTCTATTCTATGTTTATATACTATATACATTATATACTGGAATTTAAATTCCTGTTTACATCTGGACCAACTTTTTGCTGCATTAAAAAGGTTTATACTTGAATTATAATTCCTGTTCATTTTGAAGATTTTTCACCAAGTTGCTGATGAATGATTTATTATTAATAAATACAAATTCTGTTAATTTGAAGATTTTTTTACCAAGTTACTGATGTACGATTTATTATTTTAATAATAAATACAAATTCTGTTAATTTTGAAGATTTTTTACCAAGTTGTTGATGAATGATTTATTATTTTAATCATAAATACAAATTCTATTAAAAATTCACTTTGTATAAATAAAATAAAATAGAGGAATGAAACAGTCAATAAAAACAAATACATTCACTTTTCTATCTTCTCTTGCTGGTTATTTTCATGTTAAACTTTATCCCTCTATTTTTACAGTGAGGCTAGATACAAATATTGTTTGTTTTGTTATTATACTTCTGACTTACATACAATATATAAATATAACATATTTATATATTGTATGTTGTCCCATGCGACGATTGAGACCTCTTTGCATAAACACATGTGAACATCCACACAGCGTTGTGCAGCTGATGGAAACAGAAGGACTGACTGTAGTCCGGTCATTTCACAGGAACAGAGAGAGCCCGACAATTGCTGCTGTGTGCGTTTTTGAGTGTGAGTGAGAGTTATCTAAATATGACTCGATCACAGTCATCGTCATCATGATCTTGGACACAGTCTTTTTGCTGCAAATACAGGCTTTTTTATCTCCCATAGTCAATCCCCTTATCTTTCTAAGGATTCATAGGGGGTGGACTCTGAGGAGTTGGCATGCAGTCGTGAGCTGGAATAATAATACTGGAGCTAACAGACACACACAAAGACCATGGGACATAAACACCCCCTGTAGTGTGGGATCCTCGTGTCTTTGTACTCTCTTGGCCTAGACACCAGCTGGTCTCTTTCCTTTCAACTTGCTCAATGTATATTCATCCTCATATTACCCAGCAACCCCTCCTTTCCTTGCAACAGACACTCCCACTAACACCAACATCACGATCCACCCTCCTACGGAGCACCCTTTCTTAATCCCAAACGACACCCACAGTCACTGAAACCATACTTAAACTAATCCTGGCATCAGAATCGCCTTATCACGCCAATCCAGAGCCATGGAAATAATAATAGTACAAAAAACACAGCAGGAGTAAACTGAAGCAGTATTTTGGCCCGTGGGCATTTTAAGCTGCATCATCTCCCTGAGTTTGATCCCCTTCCCTGGCAGGCCTCCATTTCAATATCCTAGATAGAAAGAAAAAGACGCCTTGAAAAGCTGCAGCAGAGACGGGGCCAAGTTTAGAGGAAAACCTGTCTAGTGTGGGTGAATATTTGGGGGATTGGGTGATGGGCTGGTTGCAATAATTCATGAATAATAAGTCGACAGCGTGATGGCGGAGAGAGGAGGAGGACCGTCAGACAGCCGTAGGCTAACTAGAAATGTTCCTCTGCTAATCAAAATGAGGAGGTGGCGGCTGGTCGGCTCCAGATTAAATTGATGAAATAAGGGCTGTGATGTTGAGTATAAATACAGTCAGAAGCAGACATTTTATTGGAGGGGGTTTCCTAACAGGAAAGACCAAGACTTTTTTAATAATTGTGACACCATGTTATACAGAGTAATGACTTTCTGGGGCACTTAGTTCTTTTTTACGCCAGCAGCACCGTGCTTCATACATTCACTCAGGTTGACACAACGCCACCTGCTCTACTGAGGGTTCACATATCATACCAGTGATTTTGCAAGTTTTGCAAACCATAAATAGCATTATGAGCAAGTTTTCAAATTGATTTCCTTCCTTCCAGGCAGCAGCCAGTTTCAGTTCTTCCCAGTCAAGCGTTAATGTTAACTTTATTGCTACATGTAATATATTGTTATATGTAACATATTGACAGATGCCCATCGCACATTATAAGCACCAAAAAAAGAGGTCTTAAAATTGCTCACTTGATGGCAAATGATTAATACAGTGGAAACGACTTATGGTGATCGTGGTTACAGTGATCAACCACTTATAGTGATCAAAAAGCTTGGGACAGAATCATTCCTATACAAATGGTGTTTAAATAATTTGCTTATAGTAATCAAGCAGTCCGCTGACAGTGTTAATTTTTGGTCTTTTTATACAAGACAACATATGAAAAAACATTTTAAATCTATGCTAGACTAACATTTGTTGATTTTTTTGTTTTGATTTTTACTTTACTCCCTTGATACTTTGCCTCACGGACCGTCTGATTTCTTACTGGTTACCTGAGGCATTGATACATTAATATAACGGGAAAAATAAAGTCATTTTCTAAATGAAAAACGAATGCACAAAGGGACAGCACCTGTGGTTGAAGCCGCCCTCATCAAGTGGATTGATAACGCCTGGTCTTGTAATACCCCCAAAGTGAAACTTTGACGATCTTCAACCACCTCAGCGGCACATATGCAGACTGGCGCCAGTTTCCCTTCATGCCGCTACCGGGTGAGAGAACAGTGTTAACCTAAGGGGGAATCGGAGGGTGGGTGCTACGCTTCCGCGACGATGTCGTGGGTTGGGGCGGCGTTATCAGCTGTAACCGCCGTAAGCTAACCAGTGGGGCACGCTCACATGGCACGAACCTGCACTAAAAGCATGTGCAGCCGGCCCGGCAAGGTCAACAAAGCAAGGAGAAGCTCCGATTACAACACACACAGAAGGAGAGTGACTTCATTCTCTGCTCAGGTAGACATTACTCCTCTACAGTATATCTTTACATCGACAATATTAGCTTGCTGCTCTATTAATGCTCTGAATGTCGTACAGAGCCCCTTTAACTGTTGAAAATGACACACATGCTGGATACTTCGGCAGGGATCAAACTTGTGACCTTGCAGTTACTGGACGAACTCTCATTGTGCTGCATAAATACTGAACCTGAATAATGCTGCCTTGTCTACCTAAGATGAGCCCATCTGTCACCTTCAGCCTGTGACTTATCCTTACACTGTGCCGGAAAAAGTAGTGTCGTATTACCCCAAGCAGCCAGCTTTGCAATACAGGGAATATCACTGGCTTGCATTACCTCCTCCAGTATGCAGATACACACCACAGTGTAAAGCCGCTGCTCTTTACACATCAACATTTATCATTTTATGGTGAACTCCTGGGTCAGCCAGGCTGTTAACTGTTCTCAGGTAGGCTCGGTACTCTACCTGAGTGTTTAGACGGAAAAACATGCTCATTTCTTTCCTCATCTCTCTTTCACTGCTGAAGGCAGGTACAAACAGCGCTTCTCTGTCCATGCATTCTTCAGTTAAAGGGAGATGCCACTGAGTTTTCAGCATTCAACTAGGCTATATCCCTATGGTCCAACATAACCGTTCACAAGCCAAGCTCAGGGACACATAGGGGGCTGTTGGGAGTTTGCGATGAATCTCCAATTAAATGAGAGATGATTTCATTTCACCATTATTTAATTTTAAAAAGGATTATACTTTGTCTGAGGGTTTCTTTATTACCCTTCTTGCCCAGACAGCAATAAAACCTTCAAACTGGGACATTTGTGGTCTCAAGCATAACCGTCTGAGTCATTAAGCAAGTTGGTCTATACTACAATATATATTTTTCTATCTCCCATCACAAGAGCATATTTTATCACTATTTCTTTAATTTATTGTACTACGTAAATCACCTTGTATTGCAATTTTGCAAGAAAGGTAATAGGCTATATATCTAGAGGTTGATATATTTGACATAGAAATCCAGATCTTTGTACAGATCAAGATTTCTTTATCATAAAGTGCTGAAGACGAAGTGAATATTTATCATAAAATTTTGGATGATGACGTTTGCAAGGATGGTGGCCCAGGGTGGTCAAACAACCCTCAGCTGTCACTGTTAACAAGCAATTTCTGATTCTTACATCTAGCCCCTTTAAATGTTTGCAAGACACATTCAAATATTTTATTGAATTTGTGTGCTGCTTACTTCAAAGAGTTGTCTTTACGCTCTCTTTAGCAACATGCACACAGACAGTACAAGTTCTTAATTCTTGCACCCTCCCAGTGCTGATGATCAACAAGTGAGAAAGGGCTGATATCAAATTAATCAATCTCCAAACAAAGACATTAATAAACCAAGGGTGCGTTTGTGATTACTAACTGAACCTTTTAGTTGCTCTCTCTCAGAAAATGATTAAAAAATTGAACTAAATTATTATAGTCTGGAGCCCTGCATACTTATACACACTCTCAGGTAAAGAGAGGTTTGGGCTGAATACCACACACATTATCTCAGACACTGTTGATTACATTTTCTCAAAAGTTAGTGCTGTGTGTTATAGCTCATCATGGAATGTGATTGACCTAAGGAGGAGCTGTAACATTTATTTAGCTTCCTCATTTATCTCTGCTCATCAACAGACACCCATGTTTGCTCTGTTCTCCTGACAACTGCCACTTCAGCGCAAAAATCACTACCTATTCTTAGTTCAATCATCTAGCACTTTTAGAAAACTCCACCAGGCACCATCACACAATGTCTCTTATCAACAAACTAGAGTTACAAACAAACTCTGAAACATGCTGATACCTCTGTTGTGAATTTAACCAATCTATAACTGATCACATCAGCATGAGTATGAAAGGATATCATTAACTCGCCTCAGCAGCATCACATCAATAAAGGTTGGGAGTAAGAACTAAGACAATAAATATAACATCTTACTTCCACTCTCGAATGTACCGTAGACTGTATATGAGAAGTGGACGTAGTCACCGTGATGTCACCCATTGGTTTGTGGACTACGGTTTTGAAGCCTTAAGTTAAGTACTTAGTTAAGCATTTTGGCTGTCGCCATCTTGGTTTTTGCATATCGGATCGGATATCGTGACAATGGGGCCAATCTATTCAATTCAAATCTATCTTTATATACTATATAAATCATATACTGAATTTTTTATTCCTGTTTAAGTTTTGACCAATTTGTTGCTGCATTAATATTGGTATTGGAACTGAAACAGTCGGATCGGTGCATCCCTATGTGAAATGGTTAAAGGTAGAGACCTGTCAATCACAAGGTATCCACGCCCTAAAGCATACCCTGCTTTATGGTCTATTTGACTCTAAATGGGACCATAATTTACTAAATGAACATCATGCTGTATTGAAGAAGACTTGAAACTAGCGATTGAGACCATAAACTCATGTTTACTGAGGTAATAAATCAAGTCAGAAGTAGGCAAATTTTCTCATAGACTTCAATACAATTAGACAACCAGAGGAGTCGCCCCCTGCTGGTTATTAGAAAAAATGCAAGTTTAAGGCACTTCCATATTGGCATCACTTTTCAGACCCGGAGGTTGCCCACTGGCTGCAACCATGGCTTGTTCTTAGTATTTATTCATTTACTGGCTATTTTATATTTAATCATTGAGTCCTTTCATTTACAAAACGTTTTTAAAAATGTTAAATACACATCACAAGCTGATTACAAAAGTCTGATCAATAGTGTCAAAACCAAGTAAGCAATGGATTTTCACCAAACCACTTTCTGCTGACAGAAATGTCTTCTCCTTTTTGAAACAGGAACCACATCACAGACACATTAGTGTTTCTTTGAACTTATAGCAACTTCAAAAAGTCTAGCCAAAAATCTACCTCTTGTGTAAAGACACATATTAGACTACTCAGTGGAAGTGGAAGTAGAAGTGTAAACTACAGCGAAACAAGGTGGGGAGCAGCCACTTGCTTATAAATCTAGGTTGTTGGTTTGTCTATTGTGTCAATCAATTTGCCCTGTATCAGATCATTGTTTCAGGTCTTTTCTTACAGTAAGAAACAATTAATTTGACAGGTAAATTAATAAAAAGTGCTTGTTTTCTGGTTCTGGTACCTGCCGAGACACTTAAGTACAGACAAAGGAACTGACACACATTGAGTAATGTCAGTTTCCTGTAATACCCATGTGTGGTTTCCTTGCTGTAATCAGGAAGCTGGCAGGCCGAATGACTCAAAAAGACGAGACTCTTCTTACTGTTTAATCATTTACAAATGAAGGAGACTCTTTAGCAATTCCCCATCTGGGAGTTTTCAGGGCTTTTTTTTCTGGAAGAGCAAAGTGACACTGACAGCCACAACAGCAACATGACTGAAATTTCTCATGGGACCCATTCAGGAAGTTGTTCAGAGACAAACTCAAAGCTATTGATTGTATTCGACACAGTCGCAGCCAAAAAGAAATGACCGAGGTTAACTTTTCTAAGGCTACTTATCAAAATAGTGTCTCCAAACTGCTTCTTCCAAAACAGATTATCACAGTAATGTAACAGATCATAGCAAGGATTCCCACAAAAGCAAGTTTGTAGATTTGTCATTCAATGTGGGAAAATACCAACAGATTCTGGCTGTTGTCGATCGTTTGTATCCACTCTACCGTCTCTGGGTCGTCACCAAACATCATTTGGAGTTTTCTTTTTAATTCTACGAAGCCAGTGAAAGAGTTATTCAAATTGACTTGTGAATTTTGGAAACTATTACCCGCTGTCAGTGTAAGGCAGATGAAAAATGTCCTCCCTGTGCAGTTTTCCCTCTGAGCTGCTCAAAAGAGGCTGAAGGGCCAGAGCAGATGGCTGATTGCTCTGAGCTAATGCACCGAGAGACGGCCTTCAAAGTACAAAATGCAACCGCAGTGTTTGCATGGAAATGCTCTGCTTTTAACAGCACAACATACAGTACAGTGAATGGATGCATAATGTAACCCACTTGGTCCCACGCCAATCATATATTCAGAGACGGAAATAAACAGCTTCCACCAGCTAAATACTGCCTACTGGCAGCACCCGTTTCTCTACCAGTCAGCCTGGCGGGTCGCCACCCATCACTCTTAGGCTACATCCACACTAATACGTTTTCATTTTAAAACAAAATGATCTCCGTCCAAACGAGCGTTTTAAAGCCGTTTCAGAAGGAATCTGTGTCCATACCACCCGCCTAAAAAACGCATATCACATGACAAATCACGTACACTGGGCATTAGGGCTGTGTATTGGTAAGAATATGGCGATACAATACATATCATGATACGGGGTAACGATTTAATATATTGCGAGATTGTAAGCAAGGCGATATATTGCATTTTTTATTTAGGAAAACTGTCATTATATAAAGAACAAACCAGAAATAAACAATTTTAGAATGGGTAAAAATATCACACAACACCACATTTGTACTGTATGCAAAAAACTGCATGGTTTTTTGGTTAAAACAACATGTGAGTATCATAAAGTGGGCATGTCGAATAATAGCTTCCCTCCTGCGCATGTAGGCAGTAGTAACATTATAAAATGCAGAATTTAACTGCACAACAGCTACTAGCAAAGACAGCAAGGTCAGCAACGCTTATAACTCGTTGTCCATGTCAAAATTCTCAGTTTCTGTCTGTCCAGACTACTACGCGACCCCGGAGTTTTAAAACTAAAACGGGGTCAGCAGCATTTTCAAACTTATCCGTTTTAGGGGTTAGAAAACACTGGAGTAGTCTGGACACTAGGCATAAACACAGCAAAAGTTATGCGCTTTTAAATGAAAATGTATTACTGTGGATGTAGCCCTTAGTTTCAGCTCTACACAATCAGACTGTCTGGTCAAAAAGTGAAAACCAATGTGGTTAAGAGGTGATAAAAGCTCCCACCCTCTTCACAGCTCCAACACCTTAAGTTATTAATAGTTTAACCACAGCTTCACACCATAGGCACAAACCTGAAAACTTAATTTATGGTGAAGCTAGTATATTACACAATCACAAGGTGGCCACAGTCACCCACACCACACACCCTCGCCCTGTAATGAAATGCTTGACGCAGTCACACCCGCGGGTCAATGAGCTCTGAAAAACTTCTGACTCAGGCTGATGTGGAACAGAACGACATAAAACCGAGCCTTGTTCTAACTCTGAATGGTGTAGCCTATTACATAACCCGCAGAGTGGCAACTGGAGAGTTCACAACCATTTATCAAGAAGAAAGCTCATAATAGTTTACTGTGTTATTAACGAGCTTGGTAGGAAGTTTGGCTGCAAGGTCAGGATAGACACACATTCAGAATGATAGAAAGGCTGCAGCCATTTGACCTGATAATAAGAATGTTTGTGTTTTCGTTAGCTTAGGATGAGCCATTTATAGCTACATAGAGAGCGGGTCTTCTTCACGGAGTCCACCATGTTGCACCGTCATGTTTCTACAGTAGCCCAGAACGGACAAACCAAACATTGTTAACTTTTCCTGCTTGGGCCGGAGTCGATAACGTTGCTCGCTTCCTTTGCTGCTGCTCTCTCTCTCGCTTCATCACTCACTTCCCACGTACAGACACACTCTACACACTGGTTCTGCTCCAACTGGCTCTAGGGAGGGACATTCACGATTTCGCGTCGGCCACCGAAGCTCTCCAACATGCTTGGCACACTTGGGAGGCTTCAGTTAGTTGCAATCCGCAACCTCACCGCTACATACTGCCAGATCGTACACACTGTACCTTTAATCGTTGAGTCATTTAATTTACAAAACATTTAAACAAAATGTTAAATACACATCACAAGCAATCAGAGCTCATAGAGATGTCTAAAATTTGCTTGCAAAGTCTGACCAACAGTGACAAAAGCAAGTAATAAATTTACAATGACTTAAAAAAAACAGCAACTGTAACCATTAAATTCTTGGCATTTTCTTAGGGCTATTGGATCGGTACTCGATATCGGCTGGCATCAGGAATGAAAAGTGGGATCGGTGCATCCCTATGGATTAGTCGACAAAATCTTATGAGTGTTAATCAACTAAGTATTTCTTTAGTCGAGGACAGCCCTATTTTGTTTTAACCAACTGACTGAAACAATAAAAACAATTATCAAATTGTCAATTTATTGATAAATAGTTTCAGTAATAGTGCTCCAATCAACAGTTTTCACATTGATATTCCTCTCTCAAAGCTGCTGTCAATGTGCCTAACCAAAAGGCAAACAAAGCTTAACAGAAACTAAAATGTGCAATGATGCTAAGGTTGTAAAATACAAAATCAACCAATTTTTACTGATTACTTACTATATATTTATTATTTACTTGCTTGTTTATTAGATCCTGTTGTTTTTTTTTACTACAGTAATGCCTCTTGTTGTTTGCACTGTCTCCTGTAAATTTCCCCACTGTGGGACTCATAAAGCATTATCTTATTTTATCTTAAAATGCAAGTAGGATTTGTGCAGACAGCTCAGACACATGCAGTTGAACACTCATGTTGTCTCAGGGCATTGGCTGTGTGTGTGTGCTCTTATAAGGAAATGAGAGAAAATGAGACTAGCAGGGGTGTAATGGGGCGCAAACCCTGCTAACTGTTATCAGTTACACAGTTTTCAAAAGAATAAATTGGTGTGAGACCCTTATAGCTGTAGACATAGACGTTTAAATGGGAAAAGCATATGTGAATACAGACACTAAACGTTACATGTTTATCAATCAATTTTTACTGATTACTTACTATATATTTATTATTTACTTGCTTGTTTATTAGATCTTGTTGTTGTTGTTTTTTTACAGTAATGCCTCTTGTTGTTTGTACTGTCCCCCTTTGCTGCTGTATTCCTATAAATGTCCCTGCTGTGGGACTAATAAAAGATTTTCTTATCTTAACTTAAAATGCAAGTAGGATTTGCGCAAACCGCTCAGACACATGCAATTGAACACTCATGTTGTCTCAGGGCATTGACTGTGTGTGTGGATGCTCTTTTAAGGAAATGAGAAAATATGAGACCAACAGGGGTGTAATGGGGCACAAACCAAGCTTAACAGTACCAGTTTTACTACCTAATTTGCATAACAGTTATCAGTTACACAGTTTTTAAAAGCAGAAATTGGTGTGAGACCTTTATAGCTGTAGATATAGACTTTTAAACAGGACTCTAAACGTTGCATGTTTCCATCATCTCGCATGATCAACTGGAGCTCATAGTTCCCACATCTTTTAACTGTCAATGTGTCTAACCAAAAGGCAAACAAAGCTTAACAGAAACTAAAATATGCAATGATGCTTAGGTTGCAAAATACAAAATCAACCAATTTTTACTGATTACTTACTATATATTTATTATTTACTTGCTTGTTTTTTAGATCTTGCTGGGGTTGTTATTTTACTACAGTAATGCCTTTTATTGTTTGCACTGTCCCCCTTTGCTGCTGTAATCCTGTACATTTTAGGATTATCTTATCCTATCTTAAAAATGCAAGTAGGATTCGTGCAGACAGCTCAGACACATACAGTTGAACACTCATGTTGTCTCAAGGTATTGGCTGTGCTCTATTAAGGAAATGAGAAAATGAACCACCAGACACTAGCAGGGGTGTAATGGGGCACAAACCCTGCTAACAGTACGAGTTTCACTACCTAATTTGCATAACAGTTACACAGTTTTTGACAGAATAAATTGGTGTGAGACCTTTATAGCTGTAGATATAGACTTTTAAATGGGACTCTAAACGTTACAT
The DNA here is from genome assembly GCA_916701665.1 of Sebastiscus tertius. Taxonomy (NCBI): domain Eukaryota; kingdom Metazoa; phylum Chordata; class Actinopteri; order Perciformes; family Sebastidae; genus Sebastiscus; species Sebastiscus tertius. Next base: position 66,451 of record CAKAOH010005840.1, read on the forward strand.
GTTTCCATCATCTCGCTGATAAACTGGAGCTCATAGTTCCCACATCTTTTAACTGTCTTAAATGCAACTTATTAGAGATAACAGTTGTTAGCAAGCTTGTACACTAACCTAATGTTGGTGTCACACTGTGAATGAAATCTTGACAATCTGACAAGCCACCACTTCCATTATATTAGTTATGTAACGACAGTAAAAAGCGGTAATCAAACACAGAGAAAAGGGCGTGTTAGTGTAAGTCTAGCTATGTGTGCTAGCATGCTATATGCTAAACCAACAAGCTAGCGATGTTAGGTGAGTGAAAACTTCCATAACATCATCAACCAGAGACACAGAGAGGATAAAAACATGTCCACAAGACAAGCAGGGTGTAGGGGGGTAATCTTAGGTGAATTTACAATATGTACACGGCTCCTATTTTTGAGTCAGGACCGTACAAGGAGCCTCCAAATGAGCCGGAAGTTGAGCTAAAAATAATAAAGAGCAGCAGCAGCAGCAGCAGCGGTTGGTTCTGATGAGGCCGTTCAGGCTTTAAATACACGTTTAATAAAGCTGCTACACGACAAGGATGCACCTGGACACGGAGTCTGAGTGCAACTCGAGGTTTTGAGCGTCAAACGTGCCCCCCAGCTGGAGTTTATCTAGTGATTAAATCGGCATCTTTACCTTCTCCTCGTCGGATAGCTGCTCCTCATGATCCGCCATCTTTTCTTCCGGCACCACCAGCTTGTCAGAGCCCCGTGACGTCATCGCATGGGTGGATTCCCAGTTCTTGGGTTCAAGCTTGATTGATGCTCTCAGTCAGTCTGCACTGTCTGTCTGTGTCTATGTGGAGCAGTGGTAGTAGTAGTGGGAGTTCTGGGTAGAAGCTACATGCATTTGCATTATTCAATAATTAATTCAGTAATGTGTGTATTGAAAAATTGATAAATGCAATATTGGTTTTTGCACATGCATTTGGTTTATGCACACTGATCTAAGGTAATGTACTGTACAGCTGTCTAACTTATTTATTAAGATAATATAAGATAAGATAAGATATTCCTTTATTAGGGAAATTTGCAGTGTACAGCAGCAAAGGGGATAGTGCAAAAAGCAAGATGCATCAGCTAACAGTAAAAAAGTATAAAAATAGGAGCAGTATATACAGTATTGACAATAAACAGACTATTAACAAAATTGCACAAGTGGAAAATGAAATTGCACAGTGAGAATGAATGAATGAATGCAATTCCACCTAAAAATATTTGGTTATTGTCAGTTTTTGGTGTGTATGTGGTTTACTGGGAGCAGTGCTGGTTGTGGAGTCTGACAGCTGCAGGAAGGAAGGACCTGCAATAGCACTCCTTCACACACTTTGGGTGGAGCTGCCTGTCACTGAAGGAGCTCTCCAGTGCTGAGATGGTGTCCTGCATGGGGTGGGAGTCATTCTCCATTATGGATGACAGCTTAGCCATCATCCTCCTCTCTCCCACCACCTCCACTGGGTCGAGGGGGCATCCCAACATAGTTATTTGTAGATACGTTTCTTATCTATCTTCCTTTTCTTATGGTGCTGTAAGACCAAATTTTCCTATAAACCCCAGTCAAGGTCATGTTTATTGCAAAGTCTTCACATACAAGGAATTTGCTTTAGTGTTTTAGTGCATAACAATAAAAATAGGAGAGAAAATCAAAAGATAAAAGCAAGCACAACAGTTAAGAAAAATAAATAAAATAGAAAAATTACAATAAAAATATGGAAAAAATTATTATGAAAATATGTACGATGTGTCCGTTTTTTTTAAATGAAGAGATGCACAGATTTGTGCAGGGATTGGCAAAACATTGTCCAAGGGATGTGCAAATGGTCACATAAAAAATAAAGTTCATAAAATAAATAAATAAATAAATAAATGAATAAATACAACTTTGATATACAGTGAGCACATCTGACGTTCAATTTAAGAATGGTTTCATTTCCTCATGAGGGCAAATCTTATTTTATTTTTCCGGCTTTTGGATATAAAACAAGGAACATTTTTATTCTGTTTCTCTCTCATTTGCAGAATTAAGTCAGTTGCCATGTCGCTTTCTTTCATGATTTCATCCTCGATGTCCTCCAGTGGGGTAAATTGTGCAGTATTTAATGTTAATGTGTGTCAGAAGTCAGAAAAGTCTTATTTCTACACATGGCACCTGTTAACATCTGTCAGCACAAATAAGTACATTGAAGTGCTTTTAATTTTGTATTAACTATATCAGTATTAAGCTTGTTTTTCAAATGCAACCTGACTAAGCATGTTCTTTCACAGCAATATCTTTTTTTATGTTAATGTGGTCCCTAACATTTACACCTGAGCTCATGTGCCTTGCTCAAGGACACCTTGGCATTAGATGGAATAGAGTCATTGAAAGAAAGTATTCCTCTTCCTTCCATGAAGAAAATGTGATGTCTTATGGTATAAATATGTCTCTTCATCATCACAAAGTCTGGGGAAGCCCTGTGAATGACCAGAGTTGCTGTCATATTGTGTATGCCGTGTTGTTCACCACTAGATGGCGATCTAAGACTATTTGTTTAAAAGAAAAATACTTTTCTGCTGCAAGAGGAATGAGATCAGTTTCACTATCTGACTCATCCCCTTTCACGCTGCCAGCAAATAACAAAAAAAGATAACATGTAACTTAATACTGAATAGAAAAGGGCCATAGCCACACTGAGACAGAGGGAGGTTTGTTAAATATTATCACAGATGGTGAGATGATTGTTGGCTTTAGGAGTTTCAAAGAATTCAGTTACATGAGGAGGAAGTCTGAGAGGATTCTTTTAGTCAGTGAAGTCTTGGTCATTGCAGCTTCCTGATCCATGAAGTATGACACACCTACATGTGCAGTTCCATTGTTTACATCAGTATTTGTTGCCTTCAGCCGTGAAGGAACTTTTGAGATCCATACTAAGATAAAAGTAGTCATACCAAAACGAGTCAAACATTCCAACACACTTGGCACACGATAAAAGTTTCCGTTGGTTGCAATCTGCAACCTCACCCCTAAATGTCGCCTAAATCTTACACACTGCACCTTTAAGTAGCAAATTATCTGAAATAAATGCGTATAAATGGATTAAATAAAAATTTTTTTAGAAATAAAACAAAAAAACTGTGTTTACAAAAACTGATCCACCTTTTGCATAGTGGAGGATCTTCTCGCAGGGTGCGGTTGCTCTCTGTTGGTTGGTAATTGCATGATGTGTCCTTTAAAAAGAGAGGTGACAGCTGTCATACAAACTCTGATGAAGACTACACGTCAGCAGGTTTAGTCAGCCTGTTGATTATAAATCAAATTCACCGAAAACATCAGTACATGAGGTGATTCTTGGTTGTTTTTGATCTCTTTGTTTTTGGGAAATACAGACTATTACTACAGTAGATTCTTTGACTCACCTTACCAAAGTGGACAGGAGGAGTAATGTAGTGAAATAGAGTTATGAAGTTGTATAAAATGGAAATATCTTATATAGAAATTGAGTAATGCACTTTTCTAGGAGTAGAGACTGTAAAAGATAAAAACAAGACTATATTAGACACTCCGCCTCTACCGTAACATTACTAAAATGCCTCCAGGTCATCACAAAAACTCTTTGTTCTCTGTTTTTATAGCAAGGTTGTTATTCACAGGTAGATTTGTGAGGTAATGTTAGGTTAAACCCCCATTGAGCTGCAAAATGAACCCTAAACTGCTGCCCGACAGCTATGTTCTTCCCCGATGCTTTGCCCATTTCCCCTCTCCCTCCAAGACGGTAATTTATACCTCCTTTGTAAAGACTCCGTCTTCATGTGATGCCAACACTGTGTTTGTTTAGGTGGGGTCACTTCAGTGCTCATGTTGCCACGGTATTATACCACTCCTACAGTGGTGACAGCGGTGAAACGATAACCCATGTCTTACAACAAGCCTGACTCTGTTCGTCCTTCAACTTCTCTTTAATCCATGTGTGATTATTACTGTATCTATCACTACAGATCTGACACATTTCCAATCTTTTCAGTGCCTTGTCTGGTTTTTGAACTTTGGTATGCTTAACATATCTTGTACATTTCACATAGAAACTAAAATTATGATTAATGAAGCCCATAAATATCACGAGTCTTTATGTCCCTCCCTCGTGAGGCCCCACCACCAGCAGCACAAGTAGCTGAATAATTGCACTGCTTCAGATTTGGGATGACGAAGAACGCTGGAGGGATTTTAAAAGCCCTGTAATCTGCCCAGAACTTGAATGGCTATTGTGTCGACACTGGAGCCACTCATCACCTCTGGGGACCAAAGGGGGCCATTGAGAACTCCCAAGTATCTCTGCATCTGAAAAGAGGGCCGCTCCATGACTCACCCCCAGCCACTGGTTAGTCACCTCAGATACTCATTACACTGTTCCCACTTAGATAATAATCACCCGGCGGACTCAAAAGACACTAAAACGTTGAGGTATTAAAGTTGCAGAATGATGAAGTGTTAAGATAAAAAAACGCAGCACAACTTTTGTGTGCGAGTATCATTTTGGTTACACCATGCTGAGTGATCGTTCTCCAGCCATCTGAGTATCAGTGTGAGAAATGTCTTCTTGGCAGTGCATGAAAGTAGAAGGAGGCAGCGTCACGGGGACGAGTGAGACTGTATTTCCACACCTCCTGACAGTATCTGGTGTATCTGCTTTGTGCCAGTTCAATAGCTGCCGTGTTGAAATGTGGGCAGCAGCAATGCAGATGGATGAGGGTTTGTATAGCTGAGCCAAAGCCAGGGAGTAAACCTGCAGGTACCAAACTCCGGGTGAAGTCAGGATGTGGTTTTTGGTGAGAATATACAAGCTGAGCCACGCCCAGAGGTGTTGCTCTGTAGGCAAGTCGGTCAGTCGGTCAGTTGGTCCACCACTTTGGTGCAGACTGAAATATCTCAACAAATATTAGATGACTTGTCATGGAGTTTTGTGCAGACATTCATTCAACAGCGGATCAAATTCTTCACTTCTTCACTGGATTGGCACAAAGTTTTGCATTCATGGTTCCCAGACAATGAATCCTACTGACTTTGGTGGTCCCCTGACCTTCCCTCGAGCACAGCGATACTCAATTGGGGCAAATCTGGCCCACGATGCCAGTTGGCACGCCGACCATTTTCTAATTCATAATGAAAATAAATTGACTATTTATTTATTTTGCACACACGTAAAACGTCATCAAATCTAGATTATGAAAACAAAAAAAGATATGTGTCAGGAGAGGTCAAGAAACCACAGGCTTATACAACGGACCTCCCCTCAACATAAGGAAAAACACAAACAATAACAAAAAAAAGGAAAAACATAAGAAAACTAAGCTTAGATAAGTTAGAAAAATACAACAAAAAGCACACAAAATAAGCAGAAAAACGAACCAATCAGTAGAAAACAATCCAATAAAAACAACAACAAATAACTACATGAAAAACAAAAAAACAACAGAACAAAAACCAAAGAAGAGAAAAAAAGAATATATACTAGACATCATGAATTATATGTGATAACAATTTCCTTTTAAAATTTTCTAAGGATACTGAGTGCCTGATAAGATGTATGTATTTATTATTTTTTGTACTTTGAATATAAATAAGGTGCCAGGGTGCATAAAAAAAACATCCAAATAGACTAATGGACCTTTTTTTATTTTTATACTTTTTAATTGCCAGGAGAGGATCAACTGACAGAGGTCCAGACTAAGACCCGAATGTCCTCAAAGAGATGGACCTTCTAATGTTTATTTATTTTATATGATAAATAGTAATAATGTTTGTTTATTAACTGACCACTGGCCACCCTTTTGCATAAGTGACCCCTTGACAAAGCACAATGAGTATCCGCTCTATAGCACCATCACAGGGTTGAAATAAGTTGTGGCTGCAAATGAAATCGTGACAATAACAGTATGGCTTACTATGAATTTGGTTCAGACATTTAGCATCTTGCAGCCCCCCTCAGAATGAATCATGACAACTTATGGGCTGATTTCTTTGCATGTTATTGGTTTGCATTTGATGATGCTGTTATCACCTGTCATGTGTTGATACAAAAGGATTTTAACTTCCTTCTGGCTGAAAATGTTAAGACCCACTGGTTTAGTAAAAATACCACAGCCACCTCCAGCCAACCACATGGCCTTTTGGGACTTTGGTGCCCCACTAAGCCACAGATATGGGCTTTCAACGCCAGTCTGGCTGTGATCACACTCCCCTGGAATTCCTGGGTACGCCAGCACTCCCAGTCCTGATTATCGCTCCTTTCACAGCGATTACATTTTTGTCTGAGTGATTGCCGAGTTATTCTGGTGAGGAAGCTACACACCAGACTGGTTAGTCAACGGGAAATTTGAGAATTGAAGTTTACATTTATAGATTAAGCTCTCAGATACTTGCAAGAGACGATGAAATGATTGTTTGATGCTGAATTTCTCCCGCGTTAAACACTGTATGTATCAGGTTTCTCCTCTCACCTATAAGAATGTGACATTGAAAAAGCCAAGAAAACTTTTCTCAACTCGTCTCCAGGGTCAAACAGTAAGACCTGCAGACATCGGAGGAGATTGGATGCTGGAATGAACATCCTCAGCCAACAAGCCCGTAGGCCCGAATTTAAGAGGTGCTCACCATGAAGTACCATGTTGAATTATGGATTTAGGCCTCACTCTCACACACACACATGTTGCAGCTAAAGGTGAAACATGTGAGAATATAGCTCACATTTGATTTGTTGAAAGTAGAAACAGGTCGGTGTGTGATAAATAGCGTCCAGCGTGGAAAGAAGAAATGTGAGCCAAAGTGAGATGTTCAGACTGGAACTGGAACACATTGTGATGATTCATTGTGAAGGAAAATGCAGGAATCATGATGTGTTTTAACAGAATGGGAGACTCAAGCTTTTGGTTGTAGCACTTAAAGGTTCCCTATTCAGAGCATTAATAAAGCAGCAAACAGCTATTGTCTATGTAAAGACATAGAGGAGTAATGTCTACCTGAGCAGAGAATGAAGTCTCTCTCCCTCTGTGTGTGTCGTAATCTGAGTTTCTCTGTGCTTTGTTGATCTAGAAGGGCGGCTGCGCATGCTTTTAGTTTATGTTAATGCCTGTGAGCGTGCCCCACTGGCTAGGTCACGGCCGCCGCTCTGCACTTCTCTCATATGGCGGTTGGCGACCCCAAAGGGAAGCTCTGGTTCTCCCCAAGTTAACACTGTTGGCTCTGTCAGCAGTGTTGCCTTTGTTTTCACTGTTCAGATTGTTCCCAATCTCACATTTCAATGTATTCTCATATAACGGTTCATATGATACCTTACAAAAAAGTTGTTCCTCCTTTTTTGTTCGCTATCCTGCGAATGTCCAGCAACATGTGTCAAGTTCTGCTCGTTACCTGCATACAGTCTTTTCAGAATAAACTTCCTTCTTCACAGGAAACAACTTCCTTAGGTTTAAGCAATAAAACTTCATAGGTACATAACTTATGTGACAAATAAACCAACGTTGACTTCTGGTTTCACACGGACTACGAACGCCGGTCTCCTGGGCAAAAGTCCGGTATTTTTCGTCCCACCCATCCACCCCGACGTCCACCCCGACATTTACCCTGACCTCCTCCCTCTGCGGCATTCCTGGTTAACGTTAATTACACACAAATTGATTGCATTACTTTTCGTAGGTATAGCTACGAAAAGTGTATGAGACAAGCCTCCACATTTAGCACTTTTAAATCAGCTTGACGTTTCTTATTTTAGAAATATTAACGTAAACTTGATATTTTTAAACAAAATCTGTGAAATAAAACTCCATGTGTGCACGTACCAGAGGACATCCAGATCACGAGGGAGAAAAGCATGTGGGTCAAAAGTTCAAGGGTCACAGCTGGGCCCTCTTATTTTCTTCTTCTACACTCAAAGGATGTAAAAAGGAAAATATCTTCACTAAGCCTTCAGAAAAACATACATTTTTCCTCAAATGTTATCATGCCATTTATAAAATGTGTCACTTGGGGTGCTGCACAGATCTTCAAAAATGTTTCCAGTTTTTGTGGGGATACAGTAGGTTGGAATTTACACATGTTCTTTCCATAATAGGTCAGTGATGTTCAGATCTGATAATTGAAGGCATCTAGTGTTAGTGCAACAAATCTTAAATGGTTTAGCCGTGTGTATGAGGGGTAATATCAGCCAGGAATATGGAAACATAATGAGTTGACAACAGACGTTATGGGCTGCGAGCAACCATTGGCTTCATCCCAGTGTAAACCTGCTCATAAAATGGGTGAAGGATGAATCATCAGACAACTTTTCTCCAAGGCTCCAGTTATTTTGTCCTCTTTACACCAGTTTATGTGTTTCTGTGTGTTTTAGTTGGATAGAAGTGGTTTCCAAATGGCAGCACTGCCATAAATTCAGGCTCTGTGAAGTTCACGTTGCCACGTTTTTATGGAGCTTTTATGGTTCGCAGAGGAGCTGATTCAATTCTGTCATGAATCATGATTACTGAGGCTGCTGTGGCATTTAGAAATGATCTTGTTAGCTGTTTATCCCTGTCAGTCAGCTTTGATTTACAACTACTTTTTTACTACTACTTTGTTTTTTATATTCCTTTTTACTGACGCAGTTTATGTGGCTTGTTGTGTCCTAATTTAAAGCGTTGTCCTCTTGTATATTTAATCATTTTGCAGTTCATATGAATATAGATATGGCTTTTGTCAGACTTTCACATTTTGATCGCTGCACCAGCAGTTCAGACTTCCTTTGGCCAAACAGTACTCGGATCTGAGAGCAAAATAACAAACAGGTGCTCCTGAAATGAACAAAAGCTGGAAGACGCTGGGCGCTGACATTTTGCTTCTTTGCAACTCTATAATTGTTGTTTAATGAACTCACATATCAACTGAAGTACTAATTGTAATCTTTAATAACTGATAAGTTCCGCGAGTCGGCAGCCAATCTATGACTCACTGCTGCAGCTGCAGTGCAACAATACTTCAAAGTTAAAGCACTTCTCTTTCATGTGGTGTTCCCATTATTTTGTCCAGTACTAATATGCTGGATGATGTGTCCATTAAAGGTGCAGAAACAATAGGGGGCGCCAACAATCCAGAAAAAGCCCAATGGTATCTAAACCAAGAATTATCTGATGAGAATCCTTAATGGAGGCAGCCAAGGTATCTGAGGTGTGTGTGTGTGTGTGTTTGGGGGGTGGTGGGCATACTTTACCACCCGCTGTCATCTACCTCCCTGCTTACTCATTGTCCAAAACTCATTAACAGTTTAATGAGTATGGGTTGACTCAGCAGGTCAGAATGGTACCGACAGGCTTTGGCTGCTTTATCAGATGATAAGGTTGTGTGTGATGATACTCACTCAAGGTCTTTCACTGCTGTCCTCTGCCTGGATTTTCTTATGTTGCTGTGTTCGGGACGTTTCTGGACGTCAACCTTTATAAAAACGTAGTGACCAGGTGCCTGATCGTAAGAGCGCATCCAAGAGGAAGCTACGAAAAATGGTGGAAACAGCGCCAAAAATATAGCGAGGGAACAAAGCTCGTTCTAAAACAAGAGTGAATCTGAGGTTGGCTTTTTTCTGCTGGTGAGCAACCTAATAAGGCTGCATTCACATCAAATCAGATGTTGCAGCGATTAGCGCAGGGTTGTGCGGCGGTGTGGGAGAGTCACTTATTAATAGCCCGTTGACAGCAAGCGACTGCACGACGATTAGCGTCTCTTTTTGAGCTGGGGAGGAGGGGCCAACATTGAATGTTGTGTTTACAAACCGACAAATCGTACTCATTGTGCCTTTAAGTAAAAGTGTCAATACCACGATGTAAAACTGCTTCATTAAACGTAAAGGTCTTGCATTAAAAATCATACAATGATTAATGATAAATAGAATTATACAAAAACATAAAGTGCAGAAAAACTAACTAGAAGTAACTGACTGAATTCAAACTGTTCTCCGTCAATGAGGAAACGTTTAACAGCCACCTTTCAGACCTTCAGGGGGTCAGTGTTTGATACTAAAAAACACACATTTTTAGTTGGACTATCACTATACGTGCAGTACGTGCTTGCAGATATGTGTGTGTGCGTACATGCAAGTGTGTAATGTGAGTCTACGAGGTGTGTGTGTGTGTGTGTGTGTGTGTGTGCGTGTGTGTGTATGTTTGGTTTTAGCAGTCCCTCTGATAGACACACATACCAATGCTGCTGAATCACCGATGACTCCTGCTCAAAAACCTGCATCCCGTTTAACTTTTAACTGTGATCCTATCAACGGCCGCACCTGTCCTCTCTTTGATCACGCGTGTGGCAGTGTTTTTAGCACGTATCACTTACAACAGGAGACGGGTAAACACACACAGACACAAATACTCAAACTGACACAGGTAGAGAATATAAAGGCTGCTGGTGTTGACTTTAGAGGGGGCTAGAAACAGGGAGTGGAGAGGTTATTATCTAATGAATATTCAGATTGCATTAACTTTATGCATATTTATAATAATATTAGTCACTTTTTAAATTACAATGTTGTTTCTTTCATTTTTCATAATGGTCTCATGTGTTTTAAAACAATTTCAGTCATTCTTACTTACATATTTAACACAGAATTTTTTGACAACCCCAGTAGAAACATAATATTGATTGCTAAAGTTACTACATTCGTGACTTTGTTAAGTAATGTAAAATGTCTTTTGTGTTACATGCATACATAAGGCTCTACTGTGTCAAAACACAATATTAAACTCCGATCAGAGGAGATCAGTAGCTGTAGTGAGTGAAGGACTGAGAGTGAAGGGGGATGAAAGACGAGACAAGCCTGGTGTGGCAGCGAGATGGATGCTCAGAGTGAGATGCAAAGACAGACATGCCTCATGCTCGTATTAGCTGAGGCTTAACATGGATTTCACTGGGGTGATTTAAGCCTCCGGGCAGTGATACATCAGCGAGGTGGGAGATAACTTCATCTGATCGTCCGTGTTGTCCTTATGGCCTGGAAAATTCCACCACAGACTTCTTACCAGTATGTCTGTTTCTCTCAACCTAACTAACAGGACCTTCAGGTGTGAGGAAACCAAATATAAAAGTTTTCAGGACATTTGAATTCTCTCTAGAATCACATTAAGACAAGTATAAGACAATGACAGCTAACAACAACATCTTTATTCAGACTTTAAGTATCACATTTTGGCTGTTGTGTTTTGGCTGTTGCTATCTTGTTTTTTGGAACCAGAAGTGACACGAGAGGGTGGATCTAAGTGCAACCGAATGCTGAATAAGACATTTTTAGGCGACCGAAATGTTAATATTGACTTTCATGAACTGAAAACACACTGTGAAAAGGTTAAAGTTCTAAGACGGAAACACGGACAACTCCCAGACTGGACAACGCTGTGGTAGCGACCTGTCAGCACACCCCATATCATCCCCTGCTTTATGGTCTATTTGACTCTAAATGGGACCATCATTTACTAAATGAATATCATGCTGTATTGAAGAAGACTTGAAACTAGTGATTGAGACCATAAACTAATTTTTACGATGTTTACTGAGGTAATAAATCAAGAGAGAAGTAGGCTCATTTTCTCATAGACTTCTATACAATCAGACTTCTTTTTGCAACCAGAGGAGTCGCCCCCTGCTGGCTATTAGAGAGAATGCAGGTTTAAGACATTTAAGCGTTGGCTTCACTTTTCAGATCCGGAGACCATGCCGCCTGGTATAAAACAAAAAAAGGGTGTTTAGAAAAATTGATGCACAGTTTGCATAGTGGAGGATCTTCTCGCTGTGGGTGCGGTTGCTTTCTATTGGTTGGTAATTACACGACGTGTCCTTTAAAAAGAGAGCTGACAGCTGTTATACGTGCTCTGATGAAGGCTTCACTTAAGCAGGTTTAGTCAGCCTGTTGATTGTAAATAAAATTCGCACTAAAGATCAATACACGAGGTGATTCTTTGCTGTTTTTGGTCTCTTTGTTTTTGGGAATCACAGACATTACTACAGTAGATTCCTTGACTCACCTTTCAAAGCAGACACTGCGATCCACACCTTCTGCTGTGTATCGCTGCAGGCAGTAAAACCCACATACTTTAAACAGTATGTTTGATTGGAATTAATAAAATAATTCAAATCCTCTTAGTCATACCCACATAGTTTTGATTGTGTACAGTGGAAGATTCGAAAGCCCCGGGGGGTCATGAACATTTAACACATCAAAGATCTTGCAATCTTTTTGCCTAGAAATGTAATAACACATTATATCTTCTTCTTCCATATTATATATATTTTCCTAGCACTTAAAATGATTATTCTAGTCAAGGGAGGTATTGTATTTTTGTTATATTTTACAATTATTGCTCTTTAAGATACAAACGTCAGCTAAAAGCATCAAAAAGTATATTCAAAACACCAATATCCAATCAAATCAAACATTTTCAACCTTTCATCATGTTTTTCTGGAACAATATCATTTGTATTTGTGCCATAAAGCATTAGACTTTGTGCCGTAAAGGAATTATACATCTTGTTGGCACACAAAAAATGGATTGTAAAGGCTACTGATTCAAAGTATTCTCGTACCAAGTTTCGTATGATATCTTACAAAAAAGTTATTCCTCCTTTTTGTTCGTTTTCCTATGAATGTCCAGCAACACGTGTCAATTTCCACTCGTTACATGCATACAGTCTTTTCAAAATAAACTTACGTCTTCACAGGAAAAAACTTCCTTATGTTTAGGCAAAAAAAACAACCTAGTTAGGTTTTGGAAAAGATTGTAGTTTGGCTTAAAATAACTCTGGAGGTGTTGTTACTCAAGTACGTAAGTTAGGTGACCAACCTTCTCTTTATGTTGTAGTGATTTATTGATGCTAACATGCTAGATGGAGCACTTTTAAAATCTCTTTTTTCACAACAGTTTAGGAGGATCAGTGGCGACATAGAGGCCTCAGAGTTCAGTCTTTCAAGAGTACAGTATGTATTCAAATATAACCCCAAAGCCTGACTTCTCTCACTTCTTTATTGTGCAACTTTACAAAACTCCCAGGTCGCCAAGCAACTGTGAAAGGACAACCTGTCCAAAAAGCCATGGTCACGGCTCAGTTTGACAGAGGGAGGGGGGAAAGTCTAGACTGCAGTACTTATAGGGATCACAAGAAGAGAGGGGAACTAGAGGTGAAGGGTCAGAGGTCACCACCAGCCAGTGGAAACAAAAAAAGAGTGACTTTCTGTTAACAGAAGGCAGAAACAAAGGGCAAGGACTGTGTGCTCAAAATGTTGCACAAGCGTAGAGTGTGTTGACCCGGTGTGAGGACAAATAATCATCTCTCTTTGTCGAAATGATGACCGTTTTTATTTTAGACCTTTAAAACTGGGAGGTTTTCCAAAATCTACTTCAGTGTGTGATTTCATCTACAGCATTTAATCTTATTGTTCATTGCGACACGGAGGCATTTTGGACTAAGTGGCTGCTGCACGTCAATTTCACAATACCCACCATATGGAAAGTATGATGTTGGAATAAACTATGTGAGTACATAGTAATTTTTACAACGGGTACATGTAATTAAAGTTCTATACAGCCGTGCTTTACGTTTGCCTCAAGGGCAGGTTAGAGCTGTTGGTCTTGAACATAAAAAAAAAGAAGCAGTTGCCATGTTTTTTTTAGTTTTTCTTTTAGGTGTGTGTGGGTACTATTATTATTACTATTATTATTAATAATAATAATAATTATTATTATTATTATTAATAATAATATTAATAATAAGAGTATTAAATAAATCATTTAAAAGCTATTTTTTTAATCATCTATCTTTTGTTAAATTGTTTTAACTACTATTATATTTTAAATGTTATCATTTTAATTATTATTACTAATTAAAAAAAATAAAAAATAATTATTATTTAAATATTAGTATATTTCTTATTTTTTAATCATCTAATATTTGTTAAATCTTTTTGAATTATTATAATATTTTAAATGTTATTATTATTATTATTATTATTATTATCATTATATTTTTCAATGTTTAGTTTTAAATTATGTCATTTTTTGTTCAAATTTTAAATAATTATTTTCTAAATATTATGTAATGCCATGTAATAATTTCCAATGCATAGCTTTAAAACCAATAAGATTTGATCACAAAAAATAAAAAAATAAAAAAAGCAGTTAACTCTGATAGTATAGCTTTATTACACCGACAAAGTTGATTTGACATTACATAGGAACATGTACCTTCAGGATTTTTTATGTACAACAACATCATACATATACACACACAGAGAGAACAGACAGTGTTGAGCACAGACAAAGTGGTGGAGAATCACATGATCAAAGTGACAGCAGTCTTCGAGTATTGTGCGGGCTGCGAGGTTTGTTCAACCCTTTACTGTTTGCACGGTGATCTAGCTGTAATGATCAGGAGCTAAATGAGCATCCGCCCACATGTTTATCAGACAGACTCCGCCTGCTACAAACCCACACCGATCCTCAAACGATCCCTTCGCTTTATTTACAAAAATGGCAGTGGTTCGTCTAGAAAACAAAAAGGTTGATTAGGTGGCTTTGTTCAAAGTTGGTGTTCACTATTCACTCACCGCTGGTCTTCCAACTGGACCAGATTTACAGAAGAGGCTCATCATCAATACAAAAATATAGTACAGCAATTTTCTTGTCATAGCAAACATTCATACCTGTCCGTCAATGGCCCAGTCACATCAGCAGCCATTCAGATAAAAAACAAAAACATAATCTGATACACAAAGCAAACATAAAAGGGGGCGTTGACCTCAGCAGTGGTTTTGCAAGTTTTAGCACATATGCAACAAATTCTGTTTAATTTTAATCACAACTAAACATTTAAATCAGCCTTCTGTGTTTTAGAACATCTCTGTATACAATTTATGAATACAGGTTCCCAAAAATAAATGCTCAGGGGCCTCAGCAACTGGCATTCATCTATTCAATCACACATAGTCAATATGATCATCAATTGGGACATCTCTACATTACAGTATGACGTAATGTAGTACATATATCTTTACGTAACTTTACATAGACTTGATGTTGACTGTGATGAAATGAATGGAAGCCAGTGGCTGCTGGAAAGGAATAAAAACTGTATAACGTGTTTTTAAAAGTGGTCAACTAAAGTGTAAATTGTACACAAGTTGAAGTTAAGTCGCTAAAATTTGCAAACACACACATGGTACGGCCTTGTAACATATTTCTTCATAATGACTTAAAGCACAGTCGTCATAAAGATACAGTGATACACAGCTGTCACTGATAGTAACATAACAATAGACTGAAGCCAGATGAACACAGGAACCTTTTGAAAACTGTAATTGAAGCTCTTAGTGAACTCTTTGTTGAAATTTTGACCAAACTTTACTTAAAAGGAACAGTGTGTAACATCTAGGGGGATCTATTGGCAGAAATGGAATAAAGTAGCTTGGCGATCTACTGTGCATTTCTGGAGCGCGTTCTCCAAGCGGACAGTATATACACTACGTAGTTCACGTAGCGTCCATGGTGTCCGCAGCTGTCAGTGCACGGACAAGAGCTGACGTGGAATCGTGACAAGGAAACATTTGGATCTTTCATACTCCGTTTGTGTTTCTTTTTGCGGCAAACAGAGACTCTGTGACTCTGTGACGTCACTTTGGCCGTACGGACAACTCGTGACCCTCATGGATGCAGCAAACATAAATCAAGTTTAAACGAGACTTAAGCGACTGGACAGTTCAACTGACAGAAAACAAACCCAGGATATTCTCATTTGTTCTCCTTTTTCTTTCCAAGAAAACCTCAAAGCTTTCAGGTGTGTGCATGTTGTCAGTGTTGTACTGTTTTGACATGATGGGACAAAATAAAAGGTGTTTCTGACCTTTATGACTTGGAAATATCTGGGGGTTTCACACAGGTTAGTCACGGCGAGGCTGCGAGACGTTTTTTTTTCCAAGCACATCAAAAGCTAATATGTAATTATACAAATAAAGCATCCAGTGAACTGCACACAGGCAGCAGGTTTTGTTTTTCACATCCCACCTTACACCTACGCTGCTCTTCCCCTGTTACCTGCCATCATCGACCTCCACAGCGCCTACTTACCCGAGGCGCCACAATCTATCAAAGCAGGCTTCATTCTCTCTTGAGTGCAGGCGCGGGAGGAGGCGGCGTGACATTTTTCTATACGATACAATACATGGCCATTTGTCAAACATTCACATTAGAGACAGCGAAAAAGGTCCGAGCCACATCCGCATATCGAAGCACACGCTGCCACCCAGAGAGGAGCAGGAGCAGTAAATCTATCCTCTCCCTGCGTGGGTACAGCAGTCAATGAGATGTTTGATGAATGGTGCTTCTGAGACAGTGGCTTTGTCCACCGGGGATCTTCGAGGAGGAGTTCCCGTGTCTTGTAATTGTCTTGTAGAGGACGCAGGATGCTTGACCTTGTGCTCCCCGGCGTCGATGAAAGGTCAGAAAAGTCGATAAGGTCAGCCCTATAGTTCACGGAGGACCCTGTCGTTTGGCGATGCTTGTAGACGATCTATGTACATTGAGTGAACAGTCAAAGCTCCAAAAACTGTGTTTTTCCTCAGCATACAGTGTCCAGTGTTTAGCAAGTACATACAGTAGTTCTTCATCACCTCACTGCTTTCTTCCTTGCTCTTTATCTCAATCATCTGAGTCTTTTTTTCCCCTCTATTTTCCTCTCTCAGGTGCAGCAGACTCGCTCCACGTGGCAAAAGAGGGGGGACTGGGTCGGCAAGGACGTGGAGAGAGGGTCGGATGAGGAAGACGAAGAGGAGGAAGCGGTGGTGTCGGTGGAGGAGGTGAGGAGCGAGGGGTAAGGGCTCATCTTTTCGATGTTGACGTAGGTGGTGTTGAGCAGGACGTAGTGCTCGCCACTGAAGCTGGAGAAGATGGCGGAGATGCGCGACACCAGCTCAGAGAAGTTGGGCCGCCGCTCCGACTTTGGATGCCAGCACTCGATCATCACCGTGTAGCTGGAGGGAGAGGGAAGGAGAGGGTCTTTTTCCAGCTTCTCAAATCTGAATGTTTACTGGTTTTCTCTGTTTTATATGACTGAATATCTTTTGGTTTTGGACAGAATTTTGGGCTCTGGGAATTTTTTTTCACTACTTTACGCCTTTTTATAGACTAAATTATTAATCAGCTAATCAAAAAAGAAAGCCCAAAGATAACCTGATAATTAAAGGGGACATATCATACGCATTTTCAGATTCATACTTGGATTTTGGGTTTCTACTAGAACATGTTTACATGTTTTTTTTTTTTTTTAAAGTTATTTTTTGGGGGCATTTTTTAAACATTTATTGACAGTGGATAGAGTCTTGGAAAGGGGGAGAGAGAGAGAGTGGATGCGGAAAGGGCCACAAGCCGGATTCAAACCCTGGCCACTGCGGTCAGGAATGAAACCTGTTACATGGGCGCCGCTCTACCAACTGAGCTAACCAAGCAACCCGTTTCCATGTTTTAATGTTAAAAAAAAACAAATTTTCTCATCCTGTCTGTCTGAATATACCTGTATTCACAGCTGCTCTGAGTGAAGTGGTCTTGTATGAGAGAGGAGATGTAACTTTAACTTTCCATAACCGTCACGAGTCTGCGTAATACAACATTGTCAATTTGATCAAAAATGTATTTATAGAGATATTATGGTTAGTTGTTGAGTCTTTCTAGCCTAACAGCCACCGTGGTGAAGATGGCAGCTCTCGTATCCGGGATATTTTGGCTTCACGTTCGTACAGCGGGAGGAAGTGGAGACGCCTCGTCCATCTTTATATACAGTTTTGACATTTTATTATTAATTTATTTTTTCCTGTGGCAGCATCTGCTTCTCCTCTCCTCACGTGGAGTGTTCCCATGCAACAATAAATAATCTATTAGCCATCATTTGAACTTGGAAATCTGAGAGGCAACTTTATGTCTTTTCAACTTGCTGCATTAGATATTAATAGTTCATTTCATCACTTAGTCGTCCACAAACATGCTGCAAGTTATTCCTCCCTCACCTTGTGTTATGCATGTGAAATTAAAAGGTGCTACAGCTGATAATTATTTCAACGTGTCTCTAAGATAACTTTCGCACCAACAATCAATCATTTTTTTTTTTTGTCATTTTGCAACAAAACTCTTTACCCTGTCAGACGTCGCTGATATTACTGTTATTATTTTTCCTGGCAGAGCCGCCCTATTATTGCTAAAAAGAAGAAGAATGGCCCCATTACCACACGTCCACGGTATCTGACAGCGACTGCTATCAGAAAAAACACCCCGCGAACGATCGGGAGTGAAGAATTGCGGGAATGTTTGCAGACGTGCATCACCCCCTGATGTCTCTGTTTAATTTACAGCTTGGGAACGTTTGGGGCCTCTGCCTCCCTCACCTGAACACTCCCACTCCCGTCTAATTTCCACACACTAACACTATAGACATGCAGCGTACCTCATGACGTTATCTGCAACGTATGAGATCACACTTGGCATTCGTTTCACAGCACCAGTGGGTCAGAGTTTAATGGATAAGGACAATTCAGTGAGTGTGCGCTGTATTGACACTGAAATACTTTCCAGTGATTTGATGTGACATTTTTTTTTATAAATAGCTGCATGTTTTGCTTCTTTCATTACTCATGAAATAGAGGTTGCTTTTGTTTTAGTCATGTCAGGTAGTGGCGGTATTTCATCAGCAGAAAAGACACATTTTTCAAAAGATTGTGACAGTTCAGAGTACGACGGAGTATTAGGGCCACATTGAGGCGAAAAAAAATCGAAGATTACGAGAACAAAGTCATAATTTTACCAGAACAAAATGTGTAATATTACGAGAATAAAGTCATCACTTTAAGAGAAAAAAACTAATTTCCTCCTCCACAAAAGAGGCAATTTCCCCCAGGTTCGTGTGGTCCTTTCTTTGGAATAAACACAGTTCCTTGCACAATCTTTTCGAGGTCCTGATACTTATGATAATGTAGTGCTGATGTGCAAAAAGATTAAGTATCAAGTCTATATTTGGTATTCCATACTGAATGAATTGCAAAGTTATGTTGTTGACGAAAAAAGGAAAATAATAATAAAATACAAAAAAACATTGTTCTGCATGATGGCATGCTTTAAGGGTGACAGGCAGCACTTAACTACCACAGCAACAAGAAGAGACAAATAAACTGGTATTGGGTTTCAGTTGAAAAACTTTCTTTGTGTTTTGTGGTGAAGCGAGAAAAAGTGACTTTTATTTGACCCTCAGCTGTGATGAGACGTAACGCTCGACTGAGGAGCTGTGAGAGTGTTTCAGACTGTTGCTGAAGTAGATGATGGATGATCTAAACTTGAGTGGTTTTTATTTATGACTTCCATTGCTGCTTATACAGCTCTCTCCTGATTTCAGTCTCTCCTCATGACGTATTTTAAGTGCACCTCTACAGTATATCACTCACACTAACTGAGCCGTGGCACTTTGCTAGAGGAGGTGAATGACAGGTGAAAAGTATGTATATATATATGTGTGTGTGTGTGTGTGTGTGTGTGTTTGTGTGAACTTACAGGGCGTCAGGGCAGAACTCGGGCTGCAGCAGCCTCCTCCCCTGCAGGAGGAACACGGTGATGTCGAAGGAGTTCACATCCGAATATGGCGGGGCTCCACGGGTCATCAGTTCCCATAGCAACACACCAAATGACCACTGTAGGAAAAACAAGAAAATGAACTTTCACTATTGTCCTTTTTACTAACATCCTATAGCATTGGTTCCCAACCTGGGGGTCCTGACCCCACTAGGGGTCGCAAGGCCTTCTTGATTTTAAGGGGTGGGCTCATCCAAATTGCTCGTTTTACACAAACTTCCTGCAGTTATTGTGTTCATTATTTGGGTTAATTGTACAGTTTATCAGTTGTTCTGTACTGTTATGCATTGAATATGATATGAAATATCTATAAAATATGTCACATAGTCAAGGGATGTCAGTTTACTCAATGATAGAAAAGGGGTCCCTTAAGGAAAAAGGTTGGGAAGGACACTTTTGTGAAGTCGTTTACATCACATTTTTTGTTATAATGTAAAAAGTTGCCAACAGAAGATAAATCATAATACAGTTTTCCATTACAAATGTGACTGAGTCCTCACCACGTCTGACTTGGTGGTGAACTTGTGCGTCTGCAGACTCTCCAGAGCCATCCACTTGACGGGCAGCTTGACTCCACTCTTGTTGTGGACGCTGTAATATTCTTTATCATACACGTCTCTAGCCAGGCCGAAGTCTGCCACCTTCACCGTGTAGCTCTCATCCAGCCTGTTGGGGGCAAAGAAGACATTACATTTATTGCTTTCCTCTTTGTTCTTACAACTAATCAACCCATTTTTTCTATTTCTCTTGTATTTTTCCTAATCTCCTATGCAGTACTATGCTTTTTCTGTTCCCTTTTCATCCCTTTAGTCTCATCTATAGTAGCTTGCTCTATATATGATACAAACTCGTGATATTGAAGGTATAGATGTGAACTCACATGCAGTTCCTGGCAGCTAGGTCTCTGTGGACAAACTTCTTGCTGGCCAGATACTCCATCCCTCTGGCCACCTGCAGCCCGAAGCCCATCAGGTCCTTCACTGTTGGGTTCTGTGGGTGAAAACAACCATCAGAGGACCGGGAGACAAATCATTTTATTTCAACTTGTTTACTGATTTATGCAGGATGTACTGTACATGTCAGTCTCAATATGTACTGCAAGAGCCTGTGGATAAATCCCAATATGCATGCATCTATCTTGTGTACATACGTGTCCTTCATCACGGATGAAGTTGCGCAGGTCGCCGTGCTTCATGTAGGGTAGAACAACCAGCGGCGAGCCCTCTGGCGGCAGGCAGATTCCCAGCAGAGACAGAACGTTCGGGTGACTGAAGTCCTTCATGATGATCCCCTCCTTCAGGAACTGGGACACTTCCTCCAGATCTGTGATGCCTTTATAAAAAATATGAACAAAGAAAAAACATAAACATTTTGTAGATGAGGAAACTACGACTGCGTATTAGGGCCATTGTAGATAAAAAAATAAGTAAATTACGGAGCAGGGGAAGGGGGATAATATTCTGAGAAAAAACTCCGAGATTAAAGTTGTAAATTTATGAGAACATTTTTTTTATGTTCTCTGAAATGAAAGTGGTAAATTTACAAGAAAAAATATCACAAATTTAGGAGAAGAAAATTTAATATTCTCTGAGGTTATAAAGTCATAAATTTGGGGGACAAAAAAAATGAAATTTTCTGATATTAAAGTCCCAAATGTATCCACTGTCTAAGTTTCATTGCTCCTAATGTGTTCTTATGGTAAAGACAGCCTCTGAGCAAGGTGAAGGTCCTGAAAGATACATATATGCATTTTCTTTCTGTGTTCTTTTATGAGCATTAAAATAAATACTAATATAATTCATATATTTTGCACTCGGCGGCTCACGTTACCGCAGTGTTTAACAGTGGCGTCTATGGTGTGATGACGTTGATCCAACCTTGCAAAGTGAAGCTACGTGGTTCCTTGACAAAAAAATTGTTTTTTTTCTCGTAAATTTGTGAGTTTGATCTCAGAGAATTTCTGAGTTTTGTCTCGCAGATTTATGACTTTATAATCTCAGAGAATATCCAAGTTTTTTCCTCATAAATTCAGATTTTTTTCTCGGAATACTACCCCCTCCCCTGGCTCTGTAATTATTATTATTAACCTACACCACCGTAGGAAACAGTTAGAGCAAGTAAAGGACAGGAAGAGTTGGTGATGTAGGGTACTGAAAAGATCTTTCTGACTATAGTGGAAGACGTGGAGCACCTCTGCTCTACTGACATCAGCCGGATGGTCATTCCTTATAAACCTTTGGGAAAAAAAGATGATGATGGTAATCAAGAAAAAAAAAAAACCTCCCCGAATATCCTCACCCAGACCTGACCCACGCCAAACTCCCATTTGCCAATTGCATCCCTGCCTCTGATGTCCCGCACTTTAGCCCCGCTGACTCTGCTGTAATCTGGTTAGAGATGGAAGCTCTTTAGGTCTGGAGAAACCAGCCGATTGGCCTTCGACTGAGGTTAGACCCCAAAGATAGAAAGAGATGACATTTGATTTCAGATCCTTAAGGACGACAATTACGTTACTGCTGTGTGGATATTCCTTTCTCTATCATTCACTAATCATTCAGTATGCGTGTTTGGCTCTTCTGCTTTCAACTACTTGTCTTAGTAATAGTTATATTAGGATAAAAGCATCAACTCAAGGTCTCAAATATAACAAAAGAACGCAAAAAAACAATGACATGGTGCCCTGAGAAATCACTAAACTTAATAAAAAAGGTCCAAATCCCAGAGGACAAACCCCCAGCAGGCCGAGCTCATCCCATCCCACTGTGGTTGGTGGCTCCTTGTGACTGCATTGAGCTTTCCTCCATATAACTCCTCCTGCATCAATCTCCCTGCTCCATCTGACAGGTTACACGATTAGGGGGGACCCTAATGCCGTCCTCACCATCGGACGCTCATTCATCACCATCAGCTCAGCCAAAAAGGATTCAGGGGGCTCTGATGAGATGAGGTCCTTAATGCTATTGGAGCGCTGTGATATCATACAATAAGTACGCAATATAAGCAGATGAAGGATGGAATAATTATGAATATGTTTGGACAAGGAGACAGTGTGTTGAGTGTGTGTGTGTGTTCTGAGGGGGAATCTGAAAAACAAATGCTCCCCTGTCCCTATGTAATAAAAAACAAAACATAAAATGGCACTTAAAATCGGACATCAGGAGGTCGGGTGCCTTTAGCTAAACTGCAGCTCATGATAACATGTTACATTATGGCTTCCCACACAGTCAACAGTCAACACGTTTTTTTTTAAAAAACACAGACATACAGCTAAATTCAAATCAAAGTGTCCCTTTCCTTATTTCTAAAGTCTTCGGCTGACCCATATGCATGTAAAGGAGGTTTGTACTCACGGTTCAGGGACTTGACGGCACAGTGCTGCTTCTGCCCGTCTGGCTCAAGCAGCGTCCCATGGAAAACACAGCCGAAGTGACCTGCAGGTTAGAACATGATGTGTTAGTCACAATTAGTCGGTATCAGTGAATTCAAAAGCTCGTGTTCAAACCTGTAAATCCCTTCCTTCCAAATAACTTTTTTTTTCTTGCCTCATACAAATTAAGCCTCTGTGAAAGAGGTCCATTTTAGACAGTGACACATGAGATGCACCAAAATAACAAAGAGGTCCAGCTGTGAAGGAGGTGAACAACGGCAGCCAGGATCAGTTGGTACTTTGGGATGTTAATCAACGAGGTACCACTAGTAGGAATTTATTTCTGCTTTGGTGGGTGGGAACTTTTCCACTGCACGACCTGTGCACCCCGTAATCCAATGATTTAATCACTGATCCAATATCATCAATGCCAAGTGAAGACATCGATACACATCTAATTGTGACAATTTAAGTAGGTTATGTTGTTCCTAGAACCCGCACCGTTTTTGGTGAAAGCGCTTTTTAAATTTCGTGCAGACTTTAAAAACAGGACAAAGGATTATTTGAGCACTGTTGACCTGACACTGAAGGAGAATTCTTTGGTTGATGTAACTTGCTGTTTGTTTTAAGTCTGTTGTCTCTTATGTGAAATGTTTCACGTTTTTTTTATTACACAGCTTTGTTGAATACTCGATTCTGATTGCTCAATCCCAGCGTTCTACGGTCTGTTATTTCTTTGTATCACACTGTTGCTATGTATAACAGACCGTTGCTATGTTTAACAGACCGTTGCTATAGGCGCAGTTCTGATGTTGGACTCTGGCGGACCGTTTTTGTGTCAAATTATTGATTTCTTAAGTAAGCAGTCGTGTAATAAGCAGGATAATGTACAGCTAGCAGGTCATTGTTGTGAAATAATCCCCGACTGAGCGATGCAGCACCTTGACGCAAAGCGGTGCATCGCTCTGAAGGGGTTTATTTCACAACAATGACTGGCTTGCTGTACATTATCCCTAACATGTTGTTCAGGACCCCCTTGCAAATGAGATTCAAAATCTCAATGGATTATCCTGGCTAAATAAAATAAATACATAAAATAAATAAATTAAATTAAATAAATAAGATAAGCCTTTATTTTGAAATTACTATGGCACTTCCTTCCTACGGAGCCCAGTACTAAAATTGTTAAATCATATTTTAGTTGCTTTTGTGTTAAATGGACATATGATATTGTCTCATATCGATCGCATGGCCCTGAATTGAATCAAAATCGTATCGTGGCAGACATTACGACATCTGCAAATATCGTATCGTTGTCCGTATCATGATGAAACTTGTGATTTACACCACTATTAATCACAAACCTGGCTGGAAACATTTAAAGTGTTAAATGTGATCATACAGTAACAGCTTACTAGAACCCCTGAGGCCCCGAGCGGAATAGACAGCAGACATTAAATCTGATGCTTCATCGGTGACACTGCAGCACCACCGTCTGAAGAAACATCCCTCCAGCATGTACATTTATTTTGGCACTGCATAGAAGAAGTACACTGAGAGCTACTGACATCCAACTCCTCGTATATACACATCGTAACATACTTAGCCAATAAACTTGAATCTGATTCTGATCATGGCTTGTTGCTTAATGCACTCACTACTCACAGACTCTAAATCTGGCCCATAAATGGTAACAGCTGTATGGCACCATCTTAATTACCAACGTAGCTTGCAGGACAACATTACAGGACATTTCTGGATATTGTGCAATCCATTTCTATCTTGGCTTGTTGAAGCCTTATTTCATGAGAGCACCACTATGATTAAGATCATGCGTCCTGCCAGTTGGCTCCATGATCACAGCAGTTCCAGAAATCAGATGAAAAATATTTCTGTCCACTGCTCACACACATATATACAAAAAACATTAACGTTCAGAGCAGAAGGATCAAGGTGATTTCATGTTGTGCATGGATCTTTTTATGTGAATTGGACTCTCAGGGGCCAGTTGTCATAAACTAAGTTTAAGACTAGTCTTGGCTTTAGACTGGTCTTAGATTGTCATGTTAGACTAGTCTAATTAAGCCTGTCTTAATGTGAGGTAGGAAAGCTAGTGAGAGCTTTGTTGCTACGGCAACAATCTGTTAGAAGGCGAGTTAACCTAGCCAACTATTTCAACTGTTTATCCATTATTTTTAGCCAACTATTTCAACTGTTTATCCATTATTTTAAACCAACTTTTTGCCAACTATTTCAACTGTTTATCCATTATTTTAAACCAATTTTTAGCCAACTATTTCAACTGTTTATCCATTACTTCTAGCCAACTATTTCAACCGTTTACCCACACCTTTGGATTGTTTACTGTTTTGTGAACATCTTTGACGCTTCTAATGTCCGTTGGATTTATGCCGTTTACCTTTTCTCTCATACTTGGTGTGGTGTCGCTGTTGCATCCGCTATTTTTCTCCTCTGTAAAGTGTCTTATTTCACCCATAATACATTGCACAAGAGGCTTTCTAAATCAGTCTCACATTAGTTACTCATAGGGAAGCTTTATGCAACAGGTAAATTGAATTGTCTATAAAAAAGTCTGACTAAAATTTATGACTAGGTCTATTTTCATGCAGCTGACCCCTGGTGTGAAAACAAATGCCTGACTCTTGTATGTGTGTTTTTCCTGTTTTCACACCTTTAACAGCTCATTCTGAGTCTCTTAAGTTACCATCACCCTCACACTAAATCTGCCCCCTCAAGTAACCCAGTATGAAGCTTTATTCATTAATACGCCACGCAAGCTAATAGCCTAGGTGCCAAAACCCCCTTTGAGTTATTGTGCATTTTATTGAATTATATCTCTTAAGACATGAGGGCTTGCCCCAGACTGGGAAGGTTGCAGGAATAAAATGAGCGCGGCGTTCTCCTATCACGTCCTTGCAGATGGCCGAGGGTGTTGGATTACGACTCCCAACAATGGAGCCTGGGAATACTAGCTGTGAACAAATCATCCTACGCCACTTTAAAAAATCCTGCCTCGAAATCCAGGCTCTTTTCTTCAGGGGGTAATTCAGCCGAGGGGGCAGAGGGCTGTTTTTCTGTGACATGGAAGGGGTTCGGGGTCTTTCTCCTCTTGATGTTGAATTTGATCCGTGGGTCTGACCCGCCTATTTAAGCACCACAATGTGAGGTGATTTTAGCGTCTGCATGTCAAGCTTGCGGTTCGAAAAAGCAGGCAATTTAGCTCTTGGTGGGCGACTTTTGCTTTTGTATAGCTTTACATAAATCTCTATTTTAAACTCTTTTGATATCAGATTCAATCCCGTCAAAAAATGTTTGCAAAGAAATTATGTTTTTGTAATTATTTCTGCACTAAAGGTCAACAGTTATGATTTTTTAAGACACTTGGTTACCACTAGAGAGATGAAGTGATGTGTAATACTTTAAAAACAATCTATTTTAACAGTAAGTAGAAAGTATTTGTGTGACCGACCTCTGCCGATGACCTGGTTGAGGTGGAGCAGCAGCTGCTCCCTGGCGATCACCACGTGCTGCACCTCAGTCAGCAGGTCTGGGTGGAGGCAGGATGGGTCGATGTGGACCGGGGCCATCAGTAGGGGGGACACCAGCTCGCCGTCCATTCTCACACCCATCCCCATCCCACCTCCCAGCGCCCCCAGTCTGGGGGACAACAGCTCCCCGTTGCCCCCGTAGATGGGAGGAGCACCCCGGCATGTCTCGGGCCTGTCGGTGCCCTGATCTGGAGAAGTAAAGGAGGGGATGGAGGGGAGTGGGGTTAAAGGTCAGCGACTGTATCAGCGGGGCCTCCAGAGGTCAAGGTGTGTTACATGATCAGAAAAAAACAGCTACAAAGGCAGGGAGCAACTGGACACTGTGATGGAGGGTAACTGAGCCGGAAAAACAAAGTTTCTGATTTCTGCTCTGCTGCAGTTAGTGAAGGAAAATACATGCAAAGAAACTGCATGCAAAAATATCAAAGCCTTATCCGGAACAAGAGGACAGAGAGGAATTACAGACATAAATGGTGAGCACAAACATATACTATACTGTTTATGGATTTTCAGACCCTACACCCCAACTCTCCCTGAGGACAAGCATTAGTTCATTAGTAAGACTATCTGCACACTTTAAGCCTTTCAAGTCACTTTTTAGCAGCAGGAAAATTGCTTTGCCCATCATGCTCAGGATCATAATACATGGAGCCCCCCTAACGCCCTCAGGATTCAAGCTTAGGAAACCAAAACCACAGGTGACTCTAAAGATTGCATCAACAAAGACTCCAAAATAATCCATGTCTCACTGGCAGATTTCTTGCTTGTGTCAGCTTTGTGTGTTTGTGTTACACTACAGGTGAACAAGCAGGGATGCTTTTCCTTCCCACAGGAAGTGAAGTGACTGTCTTCAACTACAAATCAATCTGAAGCGGACAAATCAACTGAAGTGAGGTAAAGATATTTAAAGTCAAAGTGCTTGAATCGACAGGCCATATAATGGAAAGTGATGTCACACTACGTGTAATATGAAAGGGGTCTGACGAACCCACAGAGTTATCATTTATTCTACAGCTCTATGGAGCTTTTTACTAGGGCTGTCCTCGACCAAAGAAATTCTTACTCAACTAACACTCATATGATTTTGTCAAACTAATTGATTCGTTGATTTAATCGACAGATCTGTAAAACTGAGTTTCTCCACAAAGAAGCACCACTTTAAATCTCGTGTTAACCAGAGATGTGCTCATAAGTTTCTTGGTGATAAGTCATTCAGCATGAAAAAAAGCATAAAAGATGACTATGGAAACCACCGATTAGTCAGCTAATTGACTAAGAGGGGGCAGTCTTACATTTGAGCCTTTATTTAGTTTTAATTTCACGGCCCACTAACTCTGTTCTCATCAATCTCGTTTCCAGCAACAGCAGGCACATTCAGATGAATCTGCGCCATGAAGATTCAACAATTATTTGATTACTTTTGTGATGGAAATTGATATATTAAAGGTTTACTGTTTATGCATGCAATCTGTAGGAAATGTAATCATACAGTTTTGCAATCTTTAAGAAACAGTAAGCATTTATAATACTGCAGAGCATGGGAGAAGAGCTTGAGTTAGATTTCATTTTGTCATATCTCCTGTGGTGGAGGAAGTTGACATCTGGCACAGAGAGGTGTTTTATGGTCAACTTTGTACCTCTTTATAAGACTGAATTTCACTCATTGCATTGCGCTCATTTAGTAGGAGTGACACCATGCGTGCACGCGTTAAAGATCTTTAGGAAAAATTAAATATTGTGTTTGTGCATTGTGTTGACTCTCTCTCATCACTCCAGACAGCAACTGATTTTAAATTGCCACGACAATGTTTAGATGATTAATCTAAAGATCTGAAGTCCTTCTTTAACATGTATTTTAAGCAAATTTATGGCTGTTTATTCATTATGAACATCAGAGATACCACCGTCAAGGAAAGAGTAAATTGCATTGATTCCGACAGTATATCATATCTGTGTCTTTTAATCTGACTGGATTATAACTGAGAAGGAGTGTCAGAGTTAGCAGGGAGCGGTAACGCTGAGGTTATGAGGTCTATACTGGGTACACGGATGATTTTGATCAGTGAACTTTAAAAGAAAAACACCACAATGATTCATAAACTTAGCTGCGGGTGTTAGTTCAGATCATGTAAGGCATGCACCGCTAGCACAGCGTTCAGCCCCACAGGGAGGGGAGCAGGTAGATGGGAGGGAGGGGGGAGGTGGGGCGGGGGGAGAAGATGTCAGGTGGGGGTGGTGGGGGGGAGGGGCTTATCTGGTTGACGTACCCTCCAGCAGGTTTGTTCTATAGTCGACTGACTCGTGGGAGACCATTTCGTTAGTGGGGCTGACGCTCCTCGCGTTAGCCAGCCTGTCCAGATGCTGGATGTGACCCCGGCCATCATACCACACCTCAGACAGATCTAGAAGTAGAGGGAGGAGGGGGATGATGGAGACATAAGGGGATAAGAAGCGCATAGAAGGAACGGTGAGAGGGAGAGACAGGATGATGATGAGAGAGAGAGAGACAGGAAACAAGTGATGATGGAGAGAGTGAGAGATAAAAGATAACGGGGAGGGAGGGGAGAGATGAGAGAATTACTAAGGAAGGCAAAGCGTTTCACCAATGCGCCCCACACACAAACTCAATGACCAAAACCAAGCAGACACAGATGCACACAGGTTAGAGAAGACACACTGAACTACAGTAGCATGTTGGTAAATATATAAACACACACACACGCACACAAAGACGCATTAAGGCTAATGCACACACACTCACACACACACACCAGGGCTGGGGTCAGTTCACTTTTAATTCAACTTGTTCAAAATATTAACAACTTCAAACTTATTTTATCACTGATACAGAGCATTACACAACATACTGTACATGCATAATGTACTGTATATCATATAGATGTAATGTCTATCTTCATCTTGATTCACTCACATATTTATGACAGAGTATTAGGGCCATTGTAGGTAAAAATAATAATTACAGAGTCGAGGGAGGGGGGTAATATTCCGACAATTTTCTTTCTGAGATTAAAGCTGTAAATTTATGAAAAAAAAACTCACTCTATAATCTTGCAAATTTACGCAATTTTTTTTGATATTCTCTGAGATTAAAAAAAAATAAATTTACAAGAAAAACTCGCAAGAATTTGCAAGAATATAAAGTCATAAATTTAAGAAAATATTTTTTTTTTACAAGATTAAAAAGTCATACATTTACAAGAAAAAAACTTGGATATTCTTTGAGATTAAAAAAACAAATTTATGAGAAAAAACTCACAAATTTGCGGGATTATAAAGTCATAAATTTCTGAGAAAAAAACTTCTGAGATTGAAGAGGCAAATTTATGAAAAAGAACTCAAATTTACAAGATTATAAATTTAATGGAAAAAAATCGTAAAAATAGTGGAGTGCTAAACTGTGGTAATGAAAAATCTTGTTTTTTTCATTCTTTTTGGTAGATTTTTACAATTTACACATTTTCCTTTGTTTGCATTTGCCTGCCTCTCCATTTTGCTGCTACCTCCTTATTGCAATATATTATAATCTTACTCAGTTTGCCAATATTCTGACCAAACCTCGACCTGGCTGGAGTATCTGATTAACGTAATATTTCAAAAGCAGATAACATTACAAAGGACTGTGAAATCAATGCCAGTTGGTCACTGTTTTAAGATTAAGGCTGAGTTTAGGATGTCAGAAGTTGAAGAAGTGAACTGACCTTTGACCCAATACGATCAGACATCTCTTACCGTCGATGTGTTTGTTCCTCCTCCACATGAGCAGCGTTCCCAGCAGCAGCAGCAGCAGACTGACACACACGCAGCCCACGATGAGGCCCGTGAAGTCCTGCTCCTGGGCCAGCGTCACCTTGCCCAGATGCATGATGGAGTCCGCCTGGTGCCACTGAGGAAAGGGAAGGAGTTCAGGGGTGTCACAATTGTAACAACACTGATCATCACTATTGAACTACCCTCCATCCATAGGGAGGTCAGAGGTCAGCTACTGAAGACCTGGTAAAGATTCAGTGTAAAGGTCTGAATTCCAGCTCAACAGGACCGATATCGTAACTCATTTTGCCTGAGTTTAGACACATTTTCATATGCATAATGCAATTAAATTTATGCTAACTTGTCCAATTACATCCTGTACTCTGTAGTACAGAGCCAAAGACACTTGCAAACTCCACAACATGTAGACAGATGCTTGATAAACAATGACTACAACTGTATGCATGGCACATACTGTACAGTATGTCATGCATGGCATATACACAAGCATTTAAAACAGGCATGAAACTGGCATTCAGACATATGGTATGCAAGAACACACATACACACACACACAGTCTGTTGCCACAGTCTGGAGGCAGATTACATCAGTGATATTGCTTCTGCTATTATTAGGTTTAGTGGAAATGAGGTTTCTACTGCTGCAGATGGGACGGTGTGTGTGTGTGTGTGTGTGTAGGCTTGTGGAGCTAAGGGATATTGGCTGACCATCCCCCGAGATACCGGCTTTCCTCCGAAGGCCAGTTCACAAGTCGACAGTGATGAGGCTGATAACGTCTGGTCTGGAGCACGCCGCTGAAGGCGACCGCTGGATATTATCTCTAAGGATGACGGCGCAGCGTTTTAGCTGCATATTAGTTTGTATCATAAAGGTTAGAGACATTTCTCTTATCAAATCTCTTATAACCCGCGAGGATATTTGGAGGCTGGTTGTTGCAAACAAGGATGCAAAATTTATTGAGAACACAAATTATGAGTTCCCATCCACCACCAGTCCCGCCCTTAGCGGACTCTCACGCTATTAATACTACGTCACTTGCTCCGACCGTCGAATACGCCCGGGGTGGGTTTACATTGGAGTTAGTTGAAAGCCCGGTTTGTCACATGCAGTCGCTAAAGGGTGCCTCTGTGCGTCGGTTTCTGATGCTGAGGGGTACTGCCCAATTGGCGGTATTTGACGAGTTGGGAGAGCGGGTTGCTCATTTTTACTGCAGCAAGGTCAGAGAGTCTGCCCCGTTCAGTCCTGGTTCTGGTTCTCCTGTGCCTCCCTTCGTGATAAACGTCTGTCCTGTTTAAACCCCTCATTAATAAAAGACAGTGTGTGTGTGTATGTGGGTTCCTCTGACATTTCTATACTGTACGTCCCCTCCTCATAACTTATATTCAAGTGACAAGACAGCTGGATGCTGAGCCCTTTCACTCAACACACTGTGCAATAAATTCTCCCTGAGCTGGTGTTTTATAAGGGGACTGCATTAGGACACGAGAGTTATTGAAGTTCCCTGTAAACGATCTGGAGCGCTGAAGGAATGCGTTTTTTTTCCATGAAGTTCCCAGAGCGCAGAATGAAGAGCTCAATATGGCCGACGGCACAATGATCCCGTTAACTCGTACTGTCTTTACTTTCTGTTTTCTTATTGTCAATCGAATACATAAAAATAGGAAACAAAATGAATAAAAGCTGAAGTAGTAAGATGCTATTAATTTGTTAAATTCAATGAAATATTCTAAAAATAATGGAGGCTAAACTAGTTCTCTCACATACTCCATCCATCTATCATCACTGTGTGTTTGCTATGTGGCGAGTCGGCCTCTTCCTCCTCAGAAGCAGGTGCTGTGGTATGATTATATGATACCTTTTATTGCTAAAATTCCTTCCCTGAGCCCGGTAACACAAACAGTGGGGGATTCTCATATGAATGCATTAGAAGTGGCTTCATGGATCTCTGCTCTACTGAATCCACTCGTCTCAGAGCAGATGTTCGATACAGAATATCTTGTTTAAAAGATTCTTATGATCATTTTTGGCTCACAGGATTATTTGTGCTCATAGAACTAGAGTTTACAATCAGTAAATAGTGCCATCACTGCAAAAATCATCAGTCATTTGATCTCATATTGAGCCTTTAAGGGGAGACACTACAGGTAAATAAGGTAAAAAAACTAAAAACTAATAGATGAAACTTCCCCAGTTGATCACTCACATTAAGACAAATATTTTTTGTATTACAAGTTTTCTGAAATGTTATGCTTAAATATGCAAATGAGGCATTATCTAATGCTAACTTTTGGTGAATTAAGGAGAAATCTATAGATGCAAACAGACAAAGTAGTAAAATAAACACCTAAATGTGTATTTTGGATGTTTTCTTTCCACTATAGTCTGAAAGAAGACATGTTATGGAAGCAAA
Source organism: Sebastiscus tertius (assembly GCA_916701665.1). Taxonomy (NCBI): domain Eukaryota; kingdom Metazoa; phylum Chordata; class Actinopteri; order Perciformes; family Sebastidae; genus Sebastiscus; species Sebastiscus tertius. The sequence goes on from CAKAOH010005840.1 coordinate 99,260, forward strand.
ATAGCCCAACATAGGACATATTCTGCAAATAGGGTGAGATAAATCCTGGTTTAAAGAAAATGAACATGGTCTACTAAAGGTCAGAATGATCTCACCATGTTGGTAGATTTGTTTTAAACTTCTTTCAGGCGGTTTTAAAAGGAAAATGCAACTGTAATAATAATAACACAGATTCACGGCGGAAAGTTTTTACAAAGTGCAGGTACGTTTTTACTGGAGAAGAAACCTGTTTGCATACCCTTGTGTTCTTTACTTCAATGGGATGGTGAGCTAATTCACATGCAATTTAAATTAATGTGAGCGACAGTAAATAACACACCCTGACACACACACACGCACTTCACTGCCGTACAAACACCACTTCAAACACACACTGAAGCTTTTCTCTGCTGTCAACAAGCAGAGAAGCTGGAACAAGACGTCTATTGAGTGGAGTGAAGAGGATGTGTGTGTGTGTGTGTGTGTGTGTGTGGGTGTGGATGTATGTTTGTGGTGAGTAGGCTGCGTTAATTAAAGACCAACTGTTGCACAGGCTATGGAGAGCTGTTGTGTACGTACATATAGGTGTGTGCACCTGTGTATGAATCTATATGGCTCTGTAGTCTGTATGTGTGAATATGTTAATGGTTGTGTATCTAAAGAATTTAAAACTGAACTACAAAAGAACAAACGGACCTGTTTTGCTCTTAATGCAAACAGAAAAGCACGTTACAGTTGTCTGCAATTGCATCTGTAAACTGTGTCTCACCTCCACCTGCAGCCCCTTGGCGGTGGCGGCCTGCAGCTCGGTGGGGACGGTGCACTCCAGAGTGTTTCCAATCAGAATCAGACTCTCACAGCTGCGGTTGGAAACCGTCAGGACCTGACACTTCATCGCCTCCCTGTCCATACGGTCACCCTGCAGTGGCGGAAAGGAGGGGTGGAAAGAGAGATGGAAATAATGAGGGGAGATAGAAGGACGTTGGGGGAAAGAGAGCAAAAAGAGAAGGAGATACAGGGAGAGAGAAAACAGAGGGAGACATATGAGGTCAACAGCAGCAAAAGGGTTGAGGTCAAACAACTATTACTAAGGTCGAAGGTCAGACCATAGACTGTATATAAGAAGTGGACGTAGTCACCGTGACGTCAACCATCAGTTTGTGGACTGCGGTTGTGAAGAAAGAATACTACAATATTAGAAAGAATACAAGTTTAAAGTACTTCCGCATTAGCTTCACTTTTCAGACCTGGAGGTTGCCGTCTGGTCTGAAAAGTCTGGTGTGCTCGCTGATGGTCTCGTTTGCTTATGTAGGTCATATAGAGGCATCTGTATTAAACTGAGACCGTTTCATAACCAGTAAAACGTTCCTCACAGTAACTTTTAGATTAAGTCCTAAGGTCTGTGTTATATTTATACTGTGCCTGCATGGTGCACATTCTTAGTGTTTGTGCCCTGAGGCCCAGTATTTAATCTTTTATGAACACACACAGTCAGACTGCATCAATTTTAGAGTGGAAGATGTGGACTGCTGGCGAGGATGGAAGGGTGGGAGGCTGTTTGGTAAGGTTTACTTTGGTATAAATCAATCACAGGTCACATAAGTGTGCTCTCTGTAATTTACAGACCTCCGTATTTAAACATTCACACTCTTTAAAGTTTCCTTGTGCAGCTTTTAAACTATTTATAGGACTTTTTTAAAAGGCCAGTGAGTGACATGGGTGCGTGGTTGACAAAATGATATGAATTTTATAGTCCGAAGCCATATGTTATGGCTTGTTTAGGACATATTGGGATTTGGAAACAGAAGGTTTCAAATCTTTTGGAAAAGAGAGTAGAAAATAGTCGTAGAAGTACTACTGAGGTAAATCAGGAGCAGGTCTCTGTTCCTGGCATCGTGATTCATAGTGATGGAAAGGACTGACTGAGCATGAACTAAGCTTGCTGCTTCTGTTATGAGTAAGAAGACTTATTGAGCAACTTATTCTACTTGTGTGACCCCTGGTGAGACGACAACAAACACCCCCTCTGAGATCTGACTGGAAGCACACACAGCAATTGTCCACATGAGTAAAGAGTTAGCGAGTGTTTGACGGGAAGCTGTGAGAGAACAACGCAGCCTAATTTGTTCCCGTTCTCCTCCACTCTCACCCTCGTTCTCGTCCACTTGTTTTCTCTTCTCGTTCACTTTCTGTTCCATCTCTCTCTCTCTCTCTTTCTCACATAAACACACTTGTTTGAGTGCAGCAGAAGGCAATAAAGAGAATGATCACATTCCTTGCGTGACAGCTTGGGATTTTCCAATTTGACACAGAGTGGAGGCTCGCACCTGTTACTGCACTCTCACACACTGGCAGCCTTCAAACGCAGCAGCAGCAGCGACACAAATTCACCCACTTGCTTGCAATTAGGACATACACACTAAGACAACACTTCGTAACAAGATCATCCAACGCAGTCATTGTTCAGTGCGTTTCCCAGCTGTAGGCGTGACAGACAACGCTGTACACACACACAGCAGAGAAGAGTTATTAAAGTCATTAAACGGTTACTCTAAATAAATTGTTACGATGATAATTGGAAGTGAGACGCAGCCTCCCGTGAAGTGATCGACAGCGATAAGAGCCGGGCTACATGCCAACATCAACAGCCTGGTGCGGACCCGTCAGTCAGAGCCGAATATCCCTTTATTTGTCTTTTATTGGCAGACATTTTGGGGCTCGAGTTATCAGATGGCGCTAAATGAGCCCAGTGTTTGCCCTTTACTGGAGGCCACTGCAGGGGCAGGGTTATCAGATGGCGTTAAATGTGGCCTGTTTCGGTGTGATGCTTGGTACCATCCCCCCCCTGGGTAAAAACTGGGGGTTTGTCTGGGCTGAAGGGAGGGATGAAGGGGGGTTAGAGGTTGGGTTGGTGGTGGATTTAGCATCGGGGCCAAGGTCACGTCTGGGAAAAGAGCGAAAGAAGAAAAAAAAAACAGCCAGTATCCCCTGCGAGAGGGTCAGCGCAGCTGCCACAAAGCGTCGAGCTGCAGTCCAACAAAAAAACGAAAGAAGGAGAAATATGTATTTCATTGTGTTGCTGAAACCGGCACGGGGGAATGTGGTGGCTTGTTTGAAAAGCAGCATTAATATGTCAAGAGCTTTGACCTCGGCAGCCAGAACAATGCACGTCAACGGAGAGAATACGTTAGAGAGGTGTAGCAGTGGGGAAGTGATGGGGAGGTCGGGGTGGGGGGGTGTAAACGATGGGAAACAGACTCCACTTCCTGTTTTTCTTTCAGTATTGTTTCCTTCCCAACTTGACCCGGACCACGGACGTGTGAACGATCGGGAGGCAAAGTGCAGCGACCGGCGGATTGAACATCAACCTGCTTCCAAAGTGTGAATTCATCTCATTCAGTAAAACTCTGTAAACTACATCTCTGAATTTAAATGAAAGTCTAACGAATCTGTGGAGTTGCGGCGTGGTGCAGGGGAGTCTGTATCTTACATGTTTCTGCTTGCTGTTCTCTGAAGCACTTCTTACTTTTGAAATTTGCTGCAGCACATACATGGAGATTTTCTGACTTAACAAACTTGAACTTGACGATTAGAGTTTCTGCAGGTGTCTTGAGTTTCTGCACCTGTTTCTGCCCTGCTCAAGTTCACTTTTAAGGTGAATAAGTAATAGAAATTGCCATGAAACTTCCCCAATTGATTACTTACATTAAGACAATTATTTTTTGTATTACAAGTTTACTGAAAAGTATGTTTAAATATGCAAATGAGGCTTTATTTTATGGTAACTTTTGGTGAATTTAGGAGAAATCTACATACAGAAGTAGTAAAATAAACATCTAAATGTGTATTTGGATGATGTCTTTCCACTAGTCTGAAAGAAGACATGTTAAGGAAACAAAATAGTCAAAAATCTCAAATGCATGAATAACAATGTTTGTGCCTGTAGCGTCTCGCCTCAATCTTTACCAAAGGATGCATCTAACCTTTGCTGTTCCATGATATTTTTCAAACAGAGTAATTGAAAGACAACGAAAGTCACAGCCTCCTCTCTTTAAACAACCAACGTGGCACAATTGAGAGCTGACTCTATAGTCTTACCTTGAGCTCCACGATGCTCTTGTTGTCCTTGGAGGTGAGCTTGGGGTCTTGGAAGAGGGGGTCCTCCACGTAGATCAGGTCCCACTGATCCGTCGAGTAGCCGTCCAGGACGAACGCCACCTTGGTGACCACGGGCGGCTGTAGAGCCAGTTTGGCCAGAGAGGGCGTGGTGCACTGGATGGACGTCCGGTTCTCAGCGTACACACAGCTCTGGAGGAGGAAGGGAACACATGACGGACAAAAACGTGCAGGTTAGAAAAACTGCACTTTTGTAAATGCAGGTTTTGAGAAATGAGAGCTGAAGTAAGAGCACACACAAACATTAATATCACTTCTGCTGGATTTGTTTGCATACATTTTGGCCTTTGTCGTGCCTCAAAAACTGACATGCATAGAAAAGTTTCATCTCATTTTGAACTGGAGCATCTGCTGATTAATTCCATACCCCATATGTTATGTTCCACTAACGTTAGGCATGATTTGAGATTAATAAATCTCTGTTCATCGCTGACATCTTGTTTGGGAGGGGAGAGGGAGACACACCTGGTGCTCACATCTGTGTTATGTTCAGGAACACTTTCCTCATTAAAGTACAGGTGTTTACCACATTTATTAGGAAATAACGTTGGCACATGTTTTGATGTACGCAGGGAAGTTGGAGAGCGATGTATAGAGGGGTCACAGGCACCAACTAAAGCCATAGACTGTACTGTATATAGGAAGCGGACGTAGTCACCGTGAAGTCACCCATTGGTTTTTGGACTGCCGTTTTGGAGCCTGGAGTTAAGCATTTTGGCTGTCTCCATCTTGGTTTTTGGCAACCAGATGTGACAGAGTGAGAGGGTGGAGCGAAGTACAACTGAACGCTGAATAAGACATTATTAGGCGACCAAAATGTTGCAATTAACTTTCATGAGCTGAAAACACACTCTGAAAGGGTTAAAGTTGTAAGACGAAAACACAGACAACTCCCAGACCGGGCAACCCCGTCAATCACAAGGTAGCCCGCCCTAAAGCATCCCCTGCTTTATGGTCTATTTGACTCTAAATGGGACCATAATTTACTAAATGAACATCATGCTGTATTGAAGAAGACTTGAAACTAGCGATTGAGACCATAAACTCATGTTTACAATGTTTACTGGGGTAATAAATCAAGTGAGAAGTAGGATCATTTTCTCATCGACTCCTATACAATCAGACTTCCATTTGCAACCTGAGGAGTCGCCCCCCGCTGGCTGTTAGAAAGAATGCAGGTTTAAGGCACTTCAGCACTGGCTTCAGTACGAGTGAAAACCATACCGACTCCCTTTGCTTTCTGACCTCTGTCCCTAATCTAAACCATCACTCCTTCATACCAAACTTCCCCTCTCATCCTAACCCAAAGCTGATCCTAATTCAGATCTTATATTAAATAAAATAGTCCCTTGAAGAAGCGAAGACCAAAATTGCTCCACACACTGTTTATACAAACGTAAAGAGATAAATCCCCTCCAGCTCTTAGTGTTCCTACTACTCAGAGCACAGACAGCTCCCCCCAGGTCTTCACTCAGTCACAATGCAGAACCACTATGCAGTAATCCTCCGTTTGGCAGATTCTTTTATACTCAACACATCATATGAGACACCACCTGTTTTCAGCCACTGCAGTGTTTACACGCATGGCCCGAGGGCACAACAGAGTTTTATCCCATGTTGGATTCAGCCCACATCGGCCTCCCAGCTTTTGTGCTCAATAAGAACCCCCCAGTGAGAGTCAGAAACACCCTAAGTCCTTTTTTATTGAGGTGTGGCAGAGTTTCATCTCGTCTCAAGAGAACACGGGGATAGAGGCGCTGAGGTTGACGTCTCCCGTTACACGGCAAAGATCTAAACCTCATGTGGCTGCATTACGTATTGAATCGGCCTTGTATTGGCTGCTCCAGAGGAACTCCTTGAGAGCTGGACTTCATGTCTGTGTTAACATTGTTTTGCTTTGTGCAGTTATTCGTGGAATTACAGCATGTTTATGTGGCACAGAGCACTGACATGTGCAGAAGATACAGAAGAAAACCAAGATGGCGAAGGCCAAAAATGCCGAAAACTGTAGTCCACTTCTTGTATAGAGTCTATGACTATATAAGCCTCAACCGGAGGGTGGAACAGGTGGACAGTTCGGCAGAAACAGTTGTTGTAAATCAAGATTAAAGCAATTATTGTTAGCTAAAATGTAAAATGTGGCTCATCTCACTCTGTTCTATGGTTTCAAAATACCGTGTTGATAATGGCTTGGAATTCAACAACAGTAAACTGCTGTAAAACTCACGCTCTTACACAATGTGGTAAACAGTAAAGTCGCTGATCCGTCCACAGTTTTACAAACAGAGAGTTGGAGAGAATTTGGGGAGGGAGCAGCATCTAAATGGGGGTGTTACTGAGATCTGGATCCAGGGCAACGTTCCCAGAAACAAGAAATCAATAGACAGACCATAAAAAAGGGATCCGGAATATAAATGGGAACACTAATCTGAAAGCTGTTGTTGATATGACTTGACAAGCAACAGTAATAGGAGCAGCTAAGAGACCAATAGTGTTTATAAAATGATCTATTATCCTCTATCCTGCTTGTCAATATGCTGTTGGATCCCAGCAGACACTTTGCTTACATCTAGACTTCTGTGATGAAGCTGAGGTCAGGACAAAAGGAGGATTTGTTACATCATGTATTTATCACGGAGGTTGTGGTTTATTCATTACGCAAAGCAAATATCGATATAAAGCCGTTACCAATGTGTGATGACGTGATATTCCTCTACACAGGTGCACTCAAAACAAACTTGTGTGGCTGACAGATCAATGGTGATATTTGCGCTGCGGTGGCCAATGATAGTCAGTGTTTATCTTTTGGGCTACAAAGGTAGATGTGTCCTTGAGTGGATAACGCACGAGGACAGGAGGAGCTAGAGGGGAAAAAATGTGTTCAGTGGTTTATAATGGTTGGTTGCACTTTCATGTTGCAATACTGTTCATTTCATTAGATTTAGTCCCAACTGCACTTAATCTATATTTTCACTTTGTGAAATAAAACAGACATAAAACAACATAAATCCTTATTTTTCTCTCCCTCTCTCTCTTATTTGTCCCCATGGGGAAGTATGTTTTATTATTAAGCAGAATAACTACAATAACTATTATGATGATATACTCTATAGCCACAACTCTGTATTGTTGTCTCTCAACAACCTTTCATTTTCCTTTTAATTTGTTACTACTTATTTTAATATAGTAATATGTATTTCCTTTCTTTTTGATCATGATTATTTTAATGAATTTCAATTTATTTTCTACACACTTATTTGCTTATTATTATTATTATTATTATTTGTCTGTTTGTTTTTATTTTATTTATTTATCTATCAATTCTTATTTTATTTTATTATTTATAAATTTTTATTTGAATCTATCATTTATTTATATCTATTTTATTTAATTATTTATCTATTTTTATTTTATTTCATTATTTATTTATTTATCTATTTTTTATTCTATTTATGTATCTATTTCTATTTATTTATTAATCCATCAATATTTTAATTTTTTTAATTTGTTTGCCTTCTCTTTGTTTCTCGGAGAACAAAGTATATGTATGGATCAATCGAGCATTGAGAATAAATAAAAAGTAAAAAACAAAACAGGGTGGCAGCCTTCATGGACCCTGAGGCTAGACCAGTTGGGAACCACCACGCTCTGGACTATGGTCTGTACAGTTTGTAATACTCCAAAAAAAAGCTCAACAAACAGCTTGAAATCTGACTTTCAACACTTTGTCTGCTATCAGACTCAGACTGCAGAGTAGCAGCAGCTCTGTCGCTAAAACTTCCTTATACACTTCCCAGTCTGACTCCCCAGTGAGCTACAGCAGCCCAGATGGATGCAAACCAGTAAACAAACACGAGCATAAAGACATTTAAAACACACACATGCGTGCTGAATGTGTTCATGTGTGTGAGGGGAGCGCTTGGTCGCCTAACGAAAGCAATCCAATTAACCTCCGTCCTCCGCACACCAATAAGGAGTGAGTAGAGCGGGACTATAGGGTAACCCCCCCCCCCTCTTTCCCGTCCACCCCGTCCACCCCGTCTCCCAGGGGTGCGGCGAAAGGAAAAATATCCTGTGAATTAGTGGAAACCTCAGTCAGTTTCATTGTTCAGTGGATGTCTCCTCTCATTTAAGGGAGAGGAGGTGAAGGGCTGTAGGTCGGCAGCAGCTGTAAATACAATACAGCGGGCCGAGAGCTTTACGGTGGGGTGATGAGAGAACCAGCGATCTCCAACCCGCCGCCGTCCCTGAACGATCATTAGTGTAACAGCCTGCGAAAAAGCAAAGTCATAACGGAGCTCCCACGTACAAAAGTGGCTGTCAAATCTAGAGTGATTTATACCAGTGGAGTTTCCTACCATGCTGAGTTGTGTTATTATTTACTTTGGATTTAAGGTCTCCACTTCAGCCGTGTCTTTGCTTATTATCTGGATTTTTAGGTGTAAATTTCACTCTTTCTTCTTTTGTAACGGCACATAATGTGTTTTACATCTTGTCCATTTAAAAAAAAACCAAAAACAACTTTAAGCTCTTTTTTTATTATAGACTTCACTCTTGTGTTTTACCATTGTGCAAATGACCAACACTGAACTGCACTCATTTATTGATACTTTCAGTCACAGATTGCCACGTGTTAATCATTCGTCATAACATTGAGCATCGAACTTTGACCCTCTTGCGCAGAGGTTTGTGGGTCAGAATAGTCAGAAAAACATGCTGTGCGACCAAATGTAGTAGGACATTGTGGTATTTTTGGCATACTCCATTTGGCGTACTATGTATTGGCACATACTAAATCTTTTTCTGGCATACTAAATAGTATGGTAGTATGGGTATTAGAAAGTACAGTTTGTGTCAGCGTACTGTGAGGAGCTACTGGCAGCTACGGGTGTGGTTTAGGTGTGCGTGACGACACGGAGAGGCAACTGACGTCTCCTGAAGAGGTTACCGTAGCTGCTGCAATAGCATCAGTTCAGAACTAGAGAGTATTTCTTCATTGAAAGAAGAGACAAAGAATGGCACTGAAGGCTTTTCTCGATGGACAAGATGTTTTCGCTCTTCTCCTGACTGGCTTCAGCAAGAGTTTGATTGACAGATGGTTCGTCCAATCACCTGCCAAGTATTTATTTTTTGAAAGTGCCGGCCCTTTTCCAAACAGTTAAATTTACACTCATTCACACCAGTGCTGCCAGCCCGTTTTGCAGGACAAGGTGTATAAATGCCAAAATAATGCGCAAGGTGTTTAGCGTGCAATAAGTACACCTTTCTTGATTTCCGCATGTCATGTGTTCACCATGTATCCTGTATTGACTGCAATGTAAATGCATCAGCGTATAAATGCTACGGTAAGAGTTAGAGACGTAGTATAAAAAGCGAGAATGACCACTTATTGCAGGTGGGTGGGGACATGGACGGGTCCAACAAACACCGGACTTTCAACCAGGAGGCCGTTGTTCGAGACCTGTGCTGTTGACCGGCGTTTTGTTTTTTGTAAGTTACATTAGTGACATTTGTCACGTGATGTTGTTCCGTACTTTTTAAAATTAGTTTACATACTTATTTTAAGCCCAACAAAGATGTTGTCCCTTACCCTAACTAGGTGGTTTCCTTGCCTAAACCTAAGATCGTGGTTTTCTTGCCTAAACATAACTGCAGATGTTTGCGTGACGTACAAATGTCATACATAAAGCGGCGTACAAATGACACGCGAAAAGGCTAAATTGCATACTCCTGACACGCAGAATGTCCGTGTAATGTCGTGGTATTTATATGCCTTCCCGTGAGACCGGGTTGGTACTGCATAACCACAGTCTTGTCCTCTGACTGTCAATGAGCAGCTCTACTGAAAGCAGTTGGAGCTTTGAAGCACCTTGACTGCTGAAAAACGTTACTCATTCACTTTCATTAACTTCCTTCTCTCAGATACCCCCCGCAGCTGCAGTGGGTATGGAATAGGAAAGAGGCTTCATGAGGCGTTCAGGGGTCAGCTGGAGAGATTGAGCCAGGAAGAGGAGTTTGACACGAAAACAAGCCAGTTTGTGAATGCAGGCGACAGGTGTCTGGCTACAGCGAAGCTTCTAGTTAACCCAAACTATCTGTGATGGTGCAAAGCAAAGCTGCTATGAGGAGCTCAACTCGCTCAGCTTTGGGAGTGATCTGTGAACATTCAGAGATCACTCTTGTTCTTTTTTTGCTGTTTTTGTGTGTATGTGCAGCCCTCTCTGGCTTTGTGACCATGCCAACTTTTCACGACAGATCGTAAAAAAAAAAAAAAAAAAACTCTTTCATGTTTGTGGGAAAGCTGAGATTGGCTGAGACCAGGGTTTACTGGAGATCTGAGAGGCAGATATCAAGTCAACACTGGGTGTTTTCATGCTCCGACTCCAACTGAGACCCTCAACCTCTGCTGTTGGCTTTAAGCAAGTCTTGGTTTCTTCCTCTCTGTGCAGATTTCACAGATTCTGGAGAACAGATTTTCGCAGACTGAACTGAACATCATTGGGCTGCTGTGGTCGCACGGCCGTCGCTTAGGTTTATGAACGCAGCTCTGCAGGCATGAGAGGCTGGCTCGTATTACCCCCAGTGCCGTTCCGCTGGCGATGGAAACCTCTGGGATGTCAGTTTGTGAACGATCCGTGCCTCTATTTTGAGGGGTTAAGACAATAAGACACTTATACTGTCCCTTCCCAGGCTGAGCCTCAACTCATCCCGTTTACTGGAAGGAATTTAACAGGCGACAGCTGGGGCCCTACGGGGCATGATCCCATCCTAAATCATTAGTATTTCATACAGCTTCACGCTCTCGCTCTTTCTCTCTCTAGGAAGCTAGAAATTTTGTTTTTGCTGTATTCCTCTCTGGTCTGTTATTCCAATAAACTACGAAGGCTAGGGTTCGCTTCAAAATGCCGCCTTTCAGTCATCCGAGAGCCGTTTATTCTTCACATCTTAACAGAGAGGATTTAAAAACGTTTTGCCGGTTTGCATGGTATTAAATACAGTCGCAGCATGTGTTGTTAACTTGAAAGTGAGCTGATCCCCAACTACCCTGCATGGTGTAAACTCGCAATGCTGCGGCACCAGGTGACACATAAAGAACATTTGAACACTGACCCTCTAAGATTACAGGTGAAATTACACCCCAGTAAACTTGGCTGTAAACACAATCCAGGAAAAAACTGACCATATAAGTCCATATTTTGGCCATTTTTTTTATTTGGCAATGTCATTTTTTAAAGCCTTCCCTATAAGAATAAGTATTTGTTTAACGATATTATAAACTTTTCTGAATGATGAACACTTTTCCAGTCCGTTAACTAGTGATCTAAATCAGTGAGCAAAGTATGTTAAATTGCAGGTAACCATAGCGACAGTGCTTCTACTTTGTCCATGTTACTCACTGGCGAAACAGACCTAAGCATGAGTTAAAGGGTAACTTTGGTTTTAATCAAACTGGACCCTATTTTCCATGTTTTTGTGTCTAAGTGACTAATAGGGACAACAATTTATGAAATTAGTCCAGTATTGAGGGAGACTGCTGTAGACGGCAGCTCAGTTTTAATGCTAGAGTGAAGATACTAGTATCATATAGTATGAAACCAGAAAACCTAATGAATCCATTGGTACCAACCATGTCATGCTAGCTTGTCGTGCAGGAGGCTAAATAACGCTCCAAACTTACGCTAAATTTTGGCGAGGAAAAACTGGCATGGCAATTTTCAAAGAGGTCCCTTGACCTCTAACCTCAAGATATGTGAGTGAAAATGGGTTATTTGGGTACCCACGAGTCTCCCCTTTACAGACATGCCCACTTTATGATAATCACATGCAGTTTGGGACAAGTCATAGTCAAGTCAGCACACTGACACACTGACAGCTGTTGTTGCCTGTTGGGCTGCAGTTTGCCATGTTACGAGCATATTTTTTATGCTAAATGCAGTACCTGTGAGGGTTTCTGGACAATATTTGTCATTGTTTTGTGTTGTTAATTGATTTCAAATAATAAATATATACATATAATTGCATATAGCAGCATATTTACCCACTCCCATGTTGCTAAGAGTATTAAATACTTGACAAATCTCTTTTTAAGGTACATTTTGAACAGATAAAAAAAATATGTGCAATTAATTTGCAACTAATCCTGATTAACTATGGACAATAATGCGATTAATTGTGATTAAATATTTGAATCGATTGACAGCCTTAAAAATAATAAACAAATATTTCAATTGATTTTCGTTTTGTATGAGGACACTTTGTTGTGTATGATCACTTATTGTACAGGGTATTGTATGTCATGTAAACATGTGTATTTAAATGTCCAGTTTGCCTGACCTTTTTTGTTCTTTCGACCTTTCAACTGTTTTTTTAACCTTTAATTCGTCCAGAGAGAGTTGACCCAATAAACTGCTTCGCCTCACGCCTGGAAACTTCCAAACGCAGCAACAATCGTCTTCTGTTGACTCTCAGAGCATTTCTACTCGAGCAGTTGGAAGTTAAAAAGCTCAAAGATGCCTTTATAGCAACTTCTGAGAGAGGAGGGGAGGCAGTTGTAGATGCAAGTCCAGATACAGTACATGCCAGGTGAATCAGGGGTTCAAAGCAGCAACTTTTGGACGTGACTTCGGAGCGCTCAGAGCTGCGTGTGTTCACACTGTTTGTGTGTAACGAAGCCCGAGCTCCCCAGAGACCCATCAACCACTGACCTGAACACAGGTCAATGACCAGCGGAGGGAAACTGAAAGATGAGACACTGCAGGGAGTGTGTGTGTGTGTGTGTGAGTGTGTGTGTGTGAGAGAGAGACAGATTGGCGATAAAGGGATATTGTGTCGCTAAGATTTGAGTCTCTCTTTTCATAATTCCATAAGAGTACATGTTTTTGTATGCGTGTGTGTTTACTTAGTGTGTTATTATCTCGTGACTGAACCTGCAGCGGCGTGTGTCTCAGGATGACAGATAACATCGTTACAAAGCACTGCTTGTCCTCAAACTGCCTCCCCTAGGCAAACAATACGAGAACAACACACCTTCACTCTGAAAACACGGGCTGTTTGTTTGTTATGACTCACCTCCACTCTCAAAGAATAGGTGCTCTTAACAAGACACGATACGGTATATAAGTTGTTAAAAAGTCCTACAGTTGGAAAGTTTGTCATGTTTATAGAGAAAAAATCTTGAATTGCTCCAAAAAAGTTTGTCTGTTGTCATATATTCTCTATTTCAGTTCAGCTAATGTGAAGCAGGACTTGATAAGAAGTTAAACTACTTCTTTACATGGAGAATTGTATGGATGCGGTTTCATTTCAACAGCAACTGCAGTGAAACTCAAGCTGTGAGACTGTTATCCAACCACACTGTAAGAGTGGCTCAGGAGGTCAGAAAGGTCACATAGAGAATCTGTGGTCAGTGTTATTACTTCAGACAGCGCTGACTCTTTTCTGTCTGAAAACTTTAGTTGAACTGCACAACAATGGTCGAGGGAATATTGTTTTCCTGAATGTTGTGTCTGTGTTATGAAGTGGAGGTCAGCGTTGCCAGATAACTACCATATTTGTACGATCATTTTGCTCTCTGTATGATGTACTATCAATAAAGCCCTCAAGTGCCATCATGTATGATAACTTCTCCACGCTCATTTGAAGAGAGTTTGTATGAGAGATAGCTCCGAATGCACCAGTAAGCCCATTTATTTATTTATTTAGTTAGCTCAGTTTATGGCCTTAACTGTTTTCATGCAGAATATGAACAGTCTTCCAGTCGTGCAGACTTCCTTGAAGTCTTAAAAATAGCAACTTTACCAAAATCTCTATTTTTGTTCATGAGAAAAGAGGAGACATTTCTTTTTTCAATGCAGCAGTTTTGTGTCCTGTGCTGCACGTGCCATAGTCAGGAGGATTCAGAGTAATTTACTTACAACAACAGAGCTTGGGAGAAGGAAGATAAACAAGATATTTTGGCGAGACTAGATTGACTGAAATGTAATCTATAATCTGATGACTAAGACTGTTTTCACTGACTAAAACTATATCAAAATAGTTACGGTTTTCTTTGAAGAGAATGATGAGAATAACATTTTCGTGTCATTTATTCGTCACGTCCCTGGTCTGTAAAGGCCTTAAGACTTAAGACTAAATAAATGGAAAAAATCCTGACAAAATTAACATTAGTTCCAAAAAATGGAGATAGTATCTTGAAACATGAAAGAATACTGGAGATCTGTGTGCTATAATCAAGAAAAAATCAACTTGAAAGACTTGAAACAAGTCATTTTGGAGTGAAAAACTTTAAAAACTCAATAAAGCCAAAATGAGTTGATAGGAGGGAGATTTTTGCAGTGAAATTAATATGAACGGACAGGTGGGAATAAATACATTTAGTCTGAAAGATGACCCTTCCTCTGCCCATCTATGACCCTACAGTAAAATATAGAAGCTGTAGGTGTCCTAATGAAGAGATCAGCCTGAAGCACCGATGAAAAATGTCTTTATAACTAAAACCAAGCACTGTTGCTTTTGACTTACGACCTGGATGATATTTTATGTACATTTAACACCACTTTAAGGCCTTTATAATTAAACAACATCCATTCCAGACGCTTTTAATGGCCTGTAGACAGCGCGGTGAAAGCCTGGTGAGTGTCAGGGTCGGATAATTTAAAACTCCTCCGGGCCGTCGCTGTAAAAGGCCAGCCAGTCTACGGGAGCGATGACGTGCTCCGAGCATGCAATATCATTTTTCCTGCAATAAGTAGAATAAAGTCTGACGGAGGTGAGGAGAGCCAGAGCATCTAGAGGCCTCGCTCCGCTACTGTGGGTGAATCAGAGGTGACGGCTGGATCCGACAGATCAGAGGTGGATTTTCCATTTCCTTTCTTCTCCTGTTTGTCTGACAATTGAGCTCTGTTTTTCCCCCATTGTCAAAAAGTCTTTTTTTTCTCTTCTGGATGTTTTTGGGGGCGTTAGTATGCATAATGACAATACCATGCATGTGACAGCAAGGTATTTGAAAGGTTTATTTTGCCTGCTGTTCATCATTTAATGGGTCTTTCTCAACCATATAAGGAGCCACAGGAACTAAATCATTCATGCATGTTTCCACATCTCAAGAAATGCAAAATTAAAATAATGTTTTTTATTTATGATGTTTGAACAGGTGTTGGAAAGGAGACGTAGAGAGATGCAAAAGGGAGATTGACAAGACAGAAAGGGAAGACGCTGTTTCCAAAGTAGCAATGATCTCCTGAGTGTTTTTTTTTTTTTATCGGTCTTTATTAGGGCTATCAAGGTTAACGCAATAATACCGTGTTAACACGACTTGCGATTTTTAGGTTCAAAACCTAAGAAATCTAAAGGTACCAACCATGTCATACTAGCTTGTTGCGAAGGAGGTTAAATAACGTTCCAAACTAACACTAAATTTTGGCAAGGAAAAACTCTCATGGCCATTTTCAAAGGGGTCCCCCTTACCTCTGACCTCAAGATATGTGAGTGAAATTGTGATTGTGATTAATCGCAATTCAATTTTTTAATCAACTGACAGCCCTAGTCTTTTTTCCAAACAATTATGCTTATGTTTATTTTATTCAAGAAGGGACAATGCACATTAATTAACATTAGCCATCATATAAATGTGCCAGATTTAGCCATACAGGCTAATTTTCATCTGCAGTCCCTGGCAGGTTGATGGCATTACAGAAAGCAAGAGCACATAAGCACAGACCCATAAGCATCGAGCATAATTAGTAAAGCAAATTAAGTTTGATTTTCACTATCTCACTCTTTTTACTCTCTATAAGGCTTGTGTTTGACCTATCAGCCTTGCACAGTAGGAGTCTTCCCTGTTAGCAACCTAAGAAGTATGACCTCAGGAGCAGGGACTTTTTGGGCCATGCATAGGTCCTTGCAGTCAAAATGCATGGACAGCAAAATATCCTTGAGTTCCAGGAAAAGTTGCTCAAAATGGCCATGAGGGAAATATTACTCAGAGAGGATCTACACTGTAGATGAGTCTTCAAGGCTTAACCTCAACTCAGATTGTGCAAACTTTGTAATCCAAATGATGGATATCTCATTTGGTGATATGAAATCCTTCTTGTACTCACCACATGGAAGACCTCAGCATCCTGACCGGTGGTGAGGACCATCTGGGGCTGGAGGCCGGACTGGAGGAAGAAGCCGTGAGCCGACACTGTGCAGCCTCCACTACATTGAAGGTGGGGGGGATGAGAGCGGATGTTAGCGTTAGCATCAGACAGAGACACAGTATATCCCCACTGGGAGGGACCTGTTGTTAGCATTAGCAGTTTAGCCACTCGTCACCTCCTACTCGTTTCCTCCTGCTGTAAAACTAAAGCATTAATCTGTCTCGCCTCATCCACAGACACTCTCAGTCACTTGTACTTCCTTCTAGGTGAAGAAATATGAGCAAGAGTTGAAATATGGAGGAAATTGATCAAGTTGACATTGACAAATAGTGATATCTAAACCGTTAAAAATCTAAAATGTGGAAGCACTTCAGCGCTGGCCACCACACAGATGTGGAGAAAACAACGATAAAAGCTGTTTCACACCAAGCACAGATTCATCGCTGCATCGATGTCGGTTTGGTGTGTCTGGGCCTTAAGGCTGAAAACCCCATTTTGAATGAACACAACTAACCTGACGAAGGAGCGTGAGGGCTGGATGCTGTTGATGATGGGGTCTTGGTTGTAGGTGAACAGCACGGGTGCGTGGCGCTCCACCGAATCCACCGTCAGCTTCACGGGTTGCTTGGAGGGAACGCCGTGTAGAGGCGTCTTACAGGTCAGCATGGTGGATGTTAAGCTGATGGTGGCGGTTGGGGTGGAGGGGAATGAGTAAACACACAGGATATATTGTGGTGTTAGTATGTAGAGTACAGTGGTAACCATTGTCCCTTATTCATGCATTTCTTTTTGCATTAGTCCTGCAGATAATTCCTGATTGAGCGGGAGAGGAAACGGAATGAGGAAATGAGTGAGGAAAGAAACCTTTGATCTTCTTTAACCAGTCCTCCAGTTCATAAAAAAAGTTAAATTCCAGTAATGTCAAGACATATTTGAGTTTATGTAACAAACACCACAATCCATCTACAGTACATAATACTGTACAACCTCCCCAATTCCTTTCTAAGAAAGAAAGAAAAAGGCAGAGAGGAGCTGCTGCCGTTCTGTGTGAACTGACCTCTGGATCTTACAGGCTGCTCTCCCTATCGTCACCTCTCGCTTGTTCCCAGTATCCAGGAAGGCTCCTCTGATGGTCAGCATGGTGTTCCCAGACTTCGGCCCGAATGTCGGGAAGATTTCATGGATCACAGGGTCCTGGATGCAGAAACCACCAGACACTTTCAATAAGTCTATTAGATCCTAGCGCTTTGCTTAAATTTTCATGAAATTTCTCTGTGTTGAACTCATCAAGTCAGGGCTTAACACTAACTTCTAAAAGTGGTTGCCAGGCAACCGGGCATCGGCTTTGGGTTGCCGAAACTAAAAATATGGTTGCCATTTTTAGTCATCTTAGATTTAGAGTAATTAAGATACTATGCAGTTATACTGTATCAGCTTAATAATGAAAATGTGACATAAAAGAATAAAAACTTTATTGCAGTAACCAAACGCAAACTACAGCGTCATTTTTACATCCAGCTCAGATGCCGGGATACTTCGCCTCCCAAGATGTCACAAATATATGTCCCTGGAGTCAACGAGCGATGAGTTCTCGACACTGCTGTAAGCAACACTTCCTGGGGGGCCCAGCAATCGGCCTGCTCCGAATGGCCACGCGCTCCAAACGGGCATGAGCCCACGACACTGCAAGCAGTAATCCCAGGAGGCTACCGGGAGCTAAACAATCGGTCTGTTCTGAACGGGTATGTGGACCGAACGGGCACTGCACTAGTTGTCTCTATAAGAGATGCCTGTGCGCACGAGGGTAAACGTACCAACACACGTGCAGCGTTGTCACGTGCAGTGTGGATCTGGTTCTGATTGTACCATAAATACTTAAATATCACTGATGCAACAAATATTAAAAATGTATTTATTTTGGGGTGCATGTTTTGCTGTTTGTTGTCCTTATTTTTTATGTATATTAAAAAGTGGTTGCCACTAATGGCAACCAAAGGCCAAGAATTGTTTATTAGATTCGTCACATACAAGTATGTTTGACCTCTGCATTTAACCCATCCTAAGGAGCAGTGGGCTGCTGTAAAGCGCCCGCGGAGCAATTTAGGGTTCGGTATCTTGCTCAAGGACACTTGGACATGTAGACAGTAGGAACCGGGGATCGAACCGCCGACAGTTGAAGGACGACCACTCTACCCACTGATCCGCCCCTAAACCCGGCAACCGTTACTGTTGAGCACTACAAGTATACATACTGAGGTCCTTTAAATCATGTCAGACACAAATTGATGTATAGACAAAATACACAGATTTTTCACAAAGGGCAACCAAAAAGAAAGAAAAAGTTTATTCTTACCACAAAGGTGAAGCCCTCCATCGTGGCGACCTTGTGTCCACTGGTGACCTTCACTGTGTGTCCTGATGGGGTGAAGTTCCCACTGAACACTGGGGAACACTGCAACTCAGTCCACCTAAACACACACAGACCAGGCATTATACCCCGCCGCTGGCAACAAGTACTTATCCTAATTCAATGATGACCTCCTGCACAAAGAGGCCATCTTCATCTGGGATTGGGTGGGCGGTGTTTTTATTTTTTTCCCCCCAAATTTGTAATGAGGTTGTTTGTAGGAAAAGGGGCTTTTGAATGGGACATGGCTCCAGTGGATTTGGGAGAGTGGAAAGTCTGGATGCAGCGATTCTTTCCAAGCAATTTTTCAGTTAGGGGAGTCATGTGTTGAATGTGGACGGCTGCAGGAGAGAGGGGCGGGGGGGCTTCTTAACATTCTTCCTTCAACACAATAACCCCTCTTAAACTCCCGCTCTGCCCTTATAGGACGCCAGTCTACGGATCCCTTTATCTCGTAAACACCCACCACTTAACACGCACTCTGTCTCTCTCTGCCTCGCAAAGGTGGCTTTTCAGATACTGTGCAGGAACATGCTCATTTCAAAATGCACAGAAAACTCAATATCTTCGATGTATTAAGCAAGAAAAAAACAAACAAACACACACCTGTTGAGATTGTCTTGTCTGGGCAGTTTGCAGGGAGCTCCGGCCACCTCCACGGTTACCAGAGAGGCCTTGAAGCCCTCCGTCTTGTTGAAGCCGAAGTTTTTCCCGCATATCGTCACCGCTGCAGAGCCTCGTATCGGTCCAGAGGTCGGAAAAACCTAACGCACGCAAAGGGAACATTTGAAACATTTACTCCTCAGTCTGAGATCATATTAATAAAATGCTCCTCAGTACCACTGGTCTCTGAATGTTTATCCAAATTAATACAAACTTTTGTCGTAAACTACTTGCTTCCTGTTTCTAACAGGATGTTTGTGCTGCCCCGCCTGCCACGCCCTGGTATTGTTCCAGGTGTATTTGTGTTCTCGTTGTCTTTAAAGACAGGTTAGCCATTACAGAAGCGACTTTTTCCTTTTAACTCCTTCCACCATCTGCCATCGCTTTGGATCTTTGAACCTGTTTGATCTGAAACTACAGCGCTCTCTCTGTTTTGAGCTGTAAATCAATGTATCTTTGTGTTGTAAAGTAACCAAAAAATTACCAAATAGAATCATATTATTCACAAATTTTATAATTTAATCAGAATCAGAAATACTTTATTGATCCCCGGGGCGAAATTGGGACGTTTCAGTTGCTCTGATATAAAAGCATAAAGAAATGTAAGAAAATAGAACTAATGGAGTAAGTATCATGTAAATTATGTACATAATGCTACGATATAAACACAATATATGTAGAGAAATATAAGTAAATAATAAAAATAAGAAGAAATATGTACAACTATGTGCATTTAAGACTATAAGAATATATAACACATAACCACAGTGCAAATAAGTAAAGTAAAAAAACAAAATGCTGAGGAGTGGGATCTATTAGGTGTGTTAAATATAAATGCAATTATAGTATAAATATGAATTAAATAAGAATATTTCTTGAAATGTACAGTATAAATGTGGTATTAATGCGTCTGAAAAATGATGTTCGGAGATCTAGAAAAGGAAGTAGTGTTGTGCAGTTTGTTAATGCACATTGCCATTTTATTTATTAACTGATATCTACTTAAATTAAGGGGTGTATTTCAACTTTTACTTAGGTATTCGTGTCAACAACACTGCAAGTAAGTGATACAGACGAGAGTATCCTGGCATGAGATTTAAGAAAAGTAAACTATGACACTCAGAAGATAACATCTAGTGGGTAAGTGTTGCATAAGAAACATCTATCCAACCTTTCTGCCTTTTCCAAATTCCTCCTGTTAAAATGGTCCCAGAGGAAGAGGCGTTTTTACAGGTTCTCGTCCCATTAACCCATTTTGTTGCATTTAGGGCAGTGAAGGTAGCTTGGTGTTGTGTTTTTTTATATGGAGACAGTCTGACAGCCTGGGGTGCAACATTAAAGTGAGAAAGAATGAACACCACCCACACTGAGCTCAGTAAAGTCTCACAATGTCAGAGCAGCATTAAATAGGACAGTGCTGCTGTAAAAGGACTGGTATTTCAGGAAGGACCGTGACCTTCACAAACGCCACACTGGAGAGACAAAAACAGTGCAAACATACAGATCGCGGGTTCAACAGACACATTACATATGAGGTCCCATTCCCAGGACCTCCATTGTTTTCCGGAAGTCAGGTGACATAGTTTAAAGAGCAGTAAAGTTCATGTAAGGCGGAGGTCGCAGTGGATGGACGGGTCAAACAAAACAAAAGTGACTGCTGTTCGTGCTACGTGTGTAACCAGAAGTCAACATTGACTTATTTTAAATAACGTAAGTATGTTACCTAAAGTACTTAACTTACGTCACGTATGTAACTGAAGTTACGAAGCGAACTTACGTAACAAATAGGGATGTCACAATACCAGAAATTTAGTAGTCGATACCAGTACCAGTGAAATTCCACGATTCTCGATACCCAATTCGATACCACGGTAAAAAAGTAAAACAAAACAATAAATCCCATGTACTTAAACATGAACTCCTTTATTACCGTTTGCATACTGTTTTTTGCAAACTTGTTATTAATCCCTGATGATAGAAAAACTAGTCTAAATTTTACAAGATTATATGTGAACACATCATGATAACGTTCTAATTTACCTTCGCTCAATACTCATTTTTACAGAATAGATCTTGAATGCATCATAATGCACTCAATACAGCCTCTGTACGTTAGCTCCGTAATTTAACCAAGCAGGACTGTACTGCCCGTCGGCTGCTAACAGCTAACGTCACTAGCTCTCCTCCTGCCGATTTCAACACAGATTTGTTGTTCACAATGTAGTATTATCAGGGAAATTTTCTATCGTCCCCGCCGTTAGTCTAGAGTCCTGATCCCCAATACCTACGGTACCTGTGGTACTGTAGCAAAACGAGTACCGTCACATTTTCAGAATTTTGGTTTCAACTTGGTACCAAATTATCGGTTCTCATGACATACCTTATAACAAACTTATATAATGCAAAACCACGATCTTTGACTAAACCTAACCAAGTAGTTTCGTTGTCTGAACCAAAGTGACGCCGAGGGGTCCTGACCAAGTGTCCGTACGTGACGAGTTGGGAATGAGATTCTGTGATCAAATGATGAGGTTTCCCCGCAAAATGAGTCAGCAGGAAGCTGCAAAGTTACTCATGTTTACTTTTAGATTCAGGTTATTTGCAGAGCAGTAAACTGAACAATGAAGAACTGATAAGTTTGATCAATCATGAAGGAAACAGTTTAAAAACTCCCTTTTGAATCATGTTTTGTATTTCGAAAGTATATACTGAGTAAAAACAGTGAGCCTCCTGCCCTGACCATCACCATGGTGACTAGTTGGTTACCTTGGTGATGACAGGAGTGCAGTAGTCCTGGGTCCAGAGGGCGGGAGAGGGACACTGGTTGGCTCTGGTGCAGCGTCCACCACACCAGCCACATTCGGTCACCCGCGACGACATCAAACAGGAAGCACAGGTGGTCAGCTGACCACAGCCTGGGCCAGTCAGAGGGACCTTAGTGATCTAGGAAGAGGGAGACGTAAGAAAATCTCACAAACTAAGCATTTCCACTCAGACAGAAGAAGAAAGTGTTTAGTAGCAGAACCCTTGCGGTGAGCCTGTAGGAACATTATTCTCTTTTATCTGTTGGCTCTGCTCCGTGATCACTGTTGTTTAAAAGTGTTTTTGTAATCACCTCACTAATGCAAGAAATTTGCATTTTGCAGAGCATAGAACCAAAAAGTGATTTTTTGTCCTTAATCTCTGTGTTTCCAATCCCACCTTGTTTCCTGTGGCCATCAGCAGGGCTCCGCCTGAGCCGTCGGCGTCCAGCAGCGCCACACTGGAGGAGACGGGTCTCGAGTCCAGGCGGACGTTGACGTGAGGAGAAGCGATTCGGGAGACCAGCACCTGAAAGAAGAAGGACATTGCAATCGTCTTAAAGGGACATTTATTAATGTAACGGCAACAACACTGTCATGACTCTGACACAGATTACAGCATCATTAGCTGAGACTGAGTTATGTTTGTTATAATAGAACAAGAAGCTAGATCAGCAAACAGGTATATATACTTGGCAGGTGATTGGATGAACCATCCGTCAATCAAACTCTTTCCGAAGACAGTCAGGAGAAGAGCTAAAAGAAGAAATACTCTCCAATTCTGATATAACAGACATCTACGCTAACAGACATCTACGCTAACCTCTTCAGGAGCCACCATTGTTGTTTAGAATGAACAGTTGCCTCTGTGACGCATCACACAAACCTAAACCATGCTTGTAGCTGCCAGGAGCTCCTCACAGGACGCTGATTGGTCCAAACCACTGTGGCTCAGACACAAACGCATTATATCATACGTGATCCTGTGATTCTGCAAATCTCGTGTGATCTTGTGATATCATGTCCGCGCAAGACAGCTAATATTAAAAATGCTTCAACAAGAATACTGCATTCTGAGATACTTAACTTACCAATGGACAAACTATTGGTGGTTTGTGCCAAAATCAGAGTTTGGTTTCGACAATAAGCTTTAAACCATTTGTGTAACTCTATAGTGAGTTATTGGTGCTGATCGACAGCCCTTGATTTCTTATGGACATTTCTCCAAAACATCATGTAAGAAATCATAGTGACCTGCATTCATGCATTCAGATATAATCTGTTCTGAATTAGAAGTAAATGCCACAGAAATTAATCTATTTATTATTTACTGTATGATCTGCTGCAGTCAGTCTTTCGTATTTCTCAACAAATAACCACCTCGGTCAGCTGAGGACACCTGGTTAGGAGGTGGGGATTTTTTCCATCGTTATCGCCGTGTTCATTTGAAACACTTCACAACGTTTTACACCGATACTCACACCATGAATTAAATAAGAAGGGAAGATTATACGGAGTCTGAAATGTACAACAATAGATCCACAGCATCGCCTGAGGACAGACCGAGCCTCGAGGATGAAAAAGTGGAAGACATCAACACATTTTTTGGTGCTACGCCAGCACACCTTGTTACAGGGAGTTGGTTGAAGGAACACGATCCAGATGGTGTTATCTCTTCCTGGAGTTTGGCTTTAAGCAGAGTTGCATTTCATTACAATGTTTCCTCTTAGTCCAGCGTCATGGTCTACAAATAATGTCTTAGAAGACCTTTCTCACTGGAGACATTTTGAACTGTCAGAGCAGGAAAGGTACAGGCGTAACTAACACCACTAATGTGTCTGTTCCATTTAGGTGTGTCAGTACGCCATGCCCTGGTACACCGAATCGGAATGCAGCCATTATTAATTAATTAATTAATCAATTAGTTGATTATGTTTGGCAAGTATACATTTTCCACCCTGTCAAAAGGTATGGGGGTTGGTTTAACAACCCTGATTTATTTATTTATCAGGAAGTTTTGGTCAGATTTTACAGCAACTTAAACTAAACTTGAATACATATTTATTTATTCTTTTATTTTTTATTAATTTTCCAGCATTTGGAGGTGTGTGCCACCAAACGGGCTGTAATGTAATCACTCAGGGCAACTTCTCATCGTCAATGCACGTCCACTAAAAGTGTTTGTTTTTGCAACTAACAGGCTTAGATTGTTAGTATAAGTATCTGAAAGCATAATGGAAAGAACCCTACATAAAAATAAAATGTTTTTCTTAACTTTCACTTTCTATTTGTTGTGTCATGTGACTTGTTGCCAGAAGACAACGGTAGAAACATGAGTGAGAATTGGAGAGAGGAGTGCCACGGGACACCGGTGTTGACAGAGTTTGTTGTGTTGGAGAACAGAAAACGTAGCTTAGTGTCATCTAAACGATTTTCAGTGTCATGACTGAATATTTAGTCTTCTCGGAGCGAACAGACAGATCAGATCAAGTGAAAGGTAAGAAGCATGTTTTATTTCTCTGTAGGGTCCTTTAAATAATGTTGTCAGACACTTATAATAGCAATCTGAGCCTGTCAGTGGCAAAAACAAACACTTTTAGTGGACGTACATTGACGGTGAAGAGTTGCCCCGAGCGATTACATTACAGCCCGTTTAGCGGCTGAGATCTGCAGCGTCCTCACTGCCCACATTATCCACTTAGACATGGAAAATAGGGTCCAGGTTGAAAAATACCGAAATTACCCTTTAACAAACACCGGAGGCTGAGACACGTACAATCTATTCAGCATGCAGCATTTGACAGTTATACAACTGGTCAGACTTCACAACTGTCCTCTGCCTGTAGACACAAAACCTTGATGTCTTGAATTAATTGCATTTCATTTCGAAGTACATCACTGTTTGTATCCTAATAAGCAGTAATCATTCGTTCAACTTCTTATAATCTGAAGAGATAACTTGCAAGAGAGACATAGCGGTTAGCTTCTACCAAAGTTGAGGGGGTTGAGAGAGAGAGGAGTCTGGTTTGGGAGGAAACGTCGTGTCCTCTGACATGTTGGAAGGTGTTTCAGACACACACACACACACACACAAACAAGCACAAAAGTCTGCACACATGCAACACACACACACACTCTCCATCCTGTCTTTCCATCAGACACACTTTGTTTGACTACCTCAGACTATCTCACACATGCAAGACATACACACAAACACGTACAATAACACGCACACAAGACATACATCCCCCCCTTCCTCACACACACACACACACACACACACATATGCAGTCAACACACCTGGAACAGCATTTATCATTTGCGGTTACGCTGCAATTACAGGCCTGGGAGCAAACAGAACAGAACAGGGTCTCTAATGGGGTGTGTGGTTGCTCCAGTTACATG
Source organism: Sebastiscus tertius (assembly GCA_916701665.1). NCBI lineage: Eukaryota > Metazoa > Chordata > Actinopteri > Perciformes > Sebastidae > Sebastiscus > Sebastiscus tertius. Next base: position 124,834 of record CAKAOH010005840.1, read on the forward strand.
AAGCGCTCTAAATTATACCATCCCCCCCCGGTCACACACACACACACACACACACACACACACACACACACACACACACACACACACACACACACACAAATAGATATAGTCCTTGGGCACACACACAATCTTTCTGCCGTGTCAGGATAGAGCTGCAGTGCGATGAATCCTCCAAAAACAAAACACTCACGAGACACTGCAGTGATGGGAGTTATGGTATGTGTGTGTGTGATTCCAGTAAATACTTACAACACTCTGCATTGTAAACTTTAAATGTGATTTTGTTGGTTGGCAGATACGCCGCTTGCCCTCGCCTCACCCTCAGAAACGCCTTGTTTCCCAGCGTCATTCCTCCCTCTGTTTGAGCCTCATGATCAACGTCAGCTTTGTAACAGCGAGTATAATGGGTGGCTTTCCGCTGGGGACAAGGCCATACAACAGGCATCTCTCTGGAGGTAATAGCGGTGTAAATTACAGCTTATTGTATTAAGCAGGCCGGGGGGAAGTTTGGCCTCTAAACACGGCCACTGTGTTATTCCCACAGTGGCCCAACTGAAGCCGAGGGAAACACTTCCTGAGCCAGAATGGAGTTCATTGGGGGGGGACAACGCTCTTTTTCTTTCACTGCCTCAACTCCATGTTCCCTCTTGCCCCGTCCTCTGGGAGCGACCAGGAAACTGAAATACATGAAAAGTTGACAGGTCCTTTTTACCCCGCCAACAATGAAATGAGCTGCCGAAGCAAAGACGAACACCTCTCACAGATTCTTATTGTTGCTTATCTTTGGGAGAGAGAGAGCAGGTGGCCGGAGGGTCGTCAGGTCAAATACTCGCCGTAGAAAACCAGAGCAGGGAAAGTGAATGAGACGCTGCAGTCACACCCAGACACCTTTGAGCAAGGTTGCTTGAAATGTTATTCCCGTTAATTACAACTTAGGTCTTGTGGCATCATTTCTTTCTTTCAATTTCTTCCCACCTGAAACACATGAATACTCCTCCAGTCCGCAGAAAAATGTTATAATTATTGTGGCGATTTTTACACGAGCCGCACGCAGTTCACAGCAACAACAGACAGTAAAAGTAATCTATTGACTGTATATTGACATCATATCAGCAACATTACTACAGTTTCGATGTCTCTATTTGTAGAAAATGTTATGGAGATGAAAACAGTAAAGACTTATTTTTAAATCAACATTTCCTGCTTTCATTTCAAAATAAAAGCCTTCAAGCATTTTCTTTTCTATTTGCAGGAAAGTGTTGTAGAACATGCAGTGACTTAACGTCAGTGACGTACAGGGTTTTAATTGTGGATTATTACTATTATTTACAAATTACCACAAGTTTCTTAACCTTTCTCTGTCTAAAATAAATATAAATGACATTTATAATGAAATGAAATGGCCATTTTGAAAGGCAAACTCTATGTAGAAAAAAAGGGCTGGCAGCAGCAGCTGCAGCAGCAGAAACGCAGCTGGTCTGAACAACCAACACGTGAATCACGCAGCCGCCGCGCGACGCAGCCACGCGTGAACAGCGGTTCACGCGGGCGGTCTGTCCGTGGCGTAACACATCCAAAATATGAAATATTTCATCAAATATTTTTTTGCTTTCTCTGTTTAGGTGTCTAGGAAAGCATCTTTGTCTCCTTCTCCCCCCATTTTAAGGTCTCTTTCTCTGCCTCCACCATCTTTCTTTGGTCTCTCTCTCCCCCTCTATATCTATTAACTCAACTCCAAATCAATTCAGTTAAAACAGTTCAATCTGTTTTAATTGCACAATCAGACAGAAACCTGTTTTACTAAATCCATGCTGTGACATTTCCACCAACGTTTACGTATGAGTAATAGCCAGTAACAGTTAATATCAGTGTTCAGTTCATTGTCATAAATCTTTGTCCGTCTCTGTCTGAGATAATAGGCAGAACATCTTTGATAAGATGGAGAGTTTTGCAGTGCAGGACAGCTGCTAAAACAATGAACTTCAGCCAATTCAGCCCATCAAAAAAACAAAAAAGAAAAAACTGAAGGGGGGCCTGGTAGGGAGGGATGGGGTGGTTGATGGTAGAGAAACACACAGCAACAGCTGCACAGGACGCTCAGAGAGTAGAAAATGCCGTGCGAGGGAACGTGTCAGCGAAGCCCGCCGTTCACCATTAACGTGCCGTTCGGCTTGTAAGCCCCCTCGCTCCCCACTACCACCATCCCCCCCTCCCTTTCCGTGCAGCTGTCGGCCCTTGTTTTTTTTCCACGTCTCTCTCTTTCCATGCATGTCTTTTCATTCTTGTGTTTCAAAAACACGTGAGGTAATTCAGCTTTTACTTTATGTGTTTTATTCCATTCGTTGTCTGGTCCAGCACTGGACCGACGCACCGACGCAGCGTCACTCGCTGCACTTTACCCTGCAGCTGTAACCATCCATCGCATGCATGCAGAGTGTAGTTGGAGTGGATGGACAAAATAACTTCAACACCACATGAAAAGAGAGGGAAAGTGACTCCAGTGAGTCACAGTCTGACATGCAGCTACACAGACTGGTCATACTGAGTTAATTAAGTTGGATGCCAAAATGCTATAATTTACCCTGATGATCAGCACTTGGATGACTCTTCAGAATAACAACAATGCAACTAACGGACCTCCAACAGGCCAAATCCACATTTGAACTGCAGGTGCACTGGCACTAAAACCTAAAAATGTATTTCATGTGCCAGGTCTTAGTCTGGAAACTCATTAAAATATATTCTTACTTAACACTGATGGGGTGATTTGAGTGTTTAGATGTAAAACTGAGCTTTTGATTTAAAAGACAATGTTTTTCTAAGACATCTAACTTACAGCCATTGTTTCAAAAGTATTTAAATAACTATATCTGTATGTAAATTGTCTTAAAGGGGACATATGATGCTCATTTTCAGGTTCATACTTGTATTTTGGGTTTCTACTAGAACATGTTTACATACTTTAATGTCGAAAAAACACATTATTTTTCTCATACTGTGTCTGAATATACCTGTATATACCCTCTGTCTGAAACGCTCCGTTTTAACGCCTGTCTCTTTAAGATCACCTCCTGAAAAAAGCCCAATCTGCTCTGATTGGCTTGAGAGAAAAATATGGTTCACCTTTGCAAAGGTAGTTCTCAAGCTGTGGGCGGTATACTCTAATGTTCCTGCATGTGACATAGGAAGGGGAGCCAAATCTGAATGGCTTGTTGAATCACATGTTTTTTGATCTAGACAGCCCACAAAAAACTGACTGAGTTGTCTTATTTCACAGTTTGTGGTTTGGTAGACACTCTAGATACCCTAATGTATGAGCACTGAAAATGTGGGATTTTCACGATATGTCCCCTTTAAGAAATCTTCATATTTCAACCAAATTTAGTTTGGTAGACCTCTTCTGACCTGCAAATTGCAAAACCAGTGCTTACTTGGAAGCCAAATACCTGCTAAAAGGACAAGTTATCTCTGACAAGACTTTTCATTCCAATCACTGTGCAATATCATATTTCCATTTGTGCAATTGAGTTATGAAGAATAGAATAGTCTGTTTATTGTCAATACTGTATGTATTGTTCTTATTTTTAATATTTCCTTCTATTTAAATTGTTCATATTTTATATGTCTCTCTACTTTTGTTTTGCTTTTTTTTTTTTACTGTGTTGTATTTTGCTTTTTGTTTTTACTGATGCTTCTTGTTTCTGCACTATCCCCTTTGCTGCTGTACACTGCAGATAACCCCACTGTGGGACTAATAAAGGAATAGCTTGTCTTATCTTATAATTAAAGCCTCAGTAAGCGTGCTTTAATGTCAGCGCTGCAATTAAAAGACAACTTTCGCTCAAGGTCAGTGCTCAAGGATGCATATCTTGGTGTAAAAAGCACATCACCTTTACGGAAGAAGGAAAAGAAGAAGAGGAAAGTAAGAGGGTTAAGGGGCGGCCACTTCTTTGTATGTGATATTTGATATTCAGAACTTATTAAGTTTATCCATTATTTTGTCCATGTTACAAAGTCTGCAAAAATCATGACTAAAATGTCCTGAAGCAGTATGACTAAAATGTCCTAAAGCAGTATTGACCGGTCTGAGTATGAGTAGGTCTATATATGAGACGTTGAAAGGAGCTGACAAACGATGAGGAGGGTGTAATCCACTGTTGGTTTGTACAATGATAGGCAAAATGGACTGTTTGCTCAGATGGCAGACTGAAACGTGGACTTTTTGGAGGCTCACTGAGCGCAGGTCAAAGGTAAGCAAACTGTGCAAACAGAAAGGTCCTGGTGCCTGGTCATAGTTTCCCACAACCTGCCTCTAGCAGACGCACCTGGAGAAGAATGTGTGTTGTGTCTCAAGCAGGAGCGCTTTCACTCCTCACGTACCGACATCCTGCCAAATTTACATGAACAATGAGCGAGTGGCTGCTGTGGCCTCAGGCTCTCTGTTTATGCCTAACTGCTAGTATTTCCCATGCAAATTAGGCTCCTGACAGGCTTTTAAAGGCATTTATTGAAAAAGACAGAACAAAGTGACTTCTTTACCTGTATGTGGCGTCCGTCTGCGGTGCCCAGGTATGCCACCGCACGGCCGTGGACTGGCACCACGGTGATCGAGGTGACCAAGGTGTTTGTCAGCTCTTTGTGCCAGTACTCCAGCCGTTGGAAAAACTGGGTCACCTGCAGGCGGTACTTGCCCTCTTTCCCTTCATGGATTCCCTCATGTGGGTCGCAATTGTCTGACGAACTCTGCAAAAACAAAAAATGCATCAGTTAGAAGAAAATTCCTGTGGTGTGCTCCAAGAATTACAAAATATTAGGGCTGTCAATCGATTAAAAGATTTGTTTGGAGCGTTATTTAGCTTCCTTCATGACAAGCTACAATGACATGGTTTGTACCAGTGGATTTCTTAGGTTTTCTATCTTATCTATCTTCACTCTAGCTTTAAAACTGAGCCTGATAGAACTTAAAAATCACAAGTTGTGTTCATGCATTAAAGAAATTAGTGGAGTTAAAACAAATTTGCGGTAACGTGTTATTATCCTATTAACTTTGACAGCCGTACCATACGTACAGGGAGAATAATACTGGAGAGTGCTTCTTATTGTGGTTACGGGCATGATATTATGACATATGGCACAGCCAGGAAATGTCAGCAACATCAGTGTGGTCATGTTTAACAGTCAAGAAAATCCACTTCAAAGTCGTGAACTTCCATAAGAATGAAAATCTGGAGCGAGCAGCAAAGACAAATATTAGATAATGCATCATATTTTCCAGGACTCGTCAGTAAGATTGGATCACCTTATCCAAACACATTGCTCTCCTGAAAACTACTGGTTATACAATATCATGTTGAACTATCTTCTTTCATATCAGGCCCGATGGGGGAGGGTTGAGAAGCAAACCTCCTAAGCCCCCCTTAGCCACTCTTTCATCAGGCCGTGCTCGTAATGGAGGTCTCGGCGTGATAGTACCTCTAGGGCAAGTGCACGCTTTGTTGAATAGAAGGACGGCAGGACTTCATGGGAAACAGCGAGAAGACTTTCATGCTGTTTTTCTTTCCGTGAAAAAAAACTTTCTCCCCTATCCAACTGGGCAACCACACCTTTTTCTCTCTCTTTCTCTAACCTCCTCTCTCTCTACTTCCTCACTTGAGTTCAGAACCAAAGTCCAGCTCCCCTCTTTGGTTTTCAAACATCGCTGGGTTGTGCACATTGTTGTGTCTGGAGCCTGTGGAGCATACAGTGAAAGCACAGACTGTAGCTGGGTTCAGGGCTTTTTCTCTATCGGTACCCACCCCCTCCTCTACGCTTGCTGCCCAGCCCTGCCGTCTCACTTCTCCGGCTCTTTTTCTGTTTAGTCATGGCCTCCTGTCCCAGCCTCAGGTTTCATTAATTATTAATGACCCAGAGGGTGGCGGGCCTCTTGTGGCTCTTAAGGTCCTTGACCTGGCCGCCTGACCAGGCCTGAGCTCTCTGTTGTTTTCTCAGCTTCAGTGGATGATGACCTCTTCACTGGACTCACAAGGAGGAAGGGGGAGGGAGAACAGGTACAAGGATTATGAAGACCTGCGGACGGCTTCTTTCAAAGCGCCTCACAGCGCCATGCAATTTTAGCAGGAAACTCCTAAATGCTTCGCTTCGATATTTGTGACCTTAGTTTTGACCTTTTGTTGTGACTCAAGGCGAGACACTACAGGCTAAACCACTGTTTTTCATGCACCAGTCAATTTTGAGCTATTCTTCTTTCATAACATGTCTTCTTTCAGATTAGTGGAAAGAAAACATCCAAAATACACATGTAGGTGCTTATTTTACTACTTTGCCTATTTGCGTCTGTAGATTTCTCATAAATTCACCAAAAGTTAGCATTAGATAACGCCTCATTTGTATATCTAAACTAGGGTTGTCAAAGTTAACACGATGATAATGTGTTAAACGCAAATTAATTTTAACACCACTAATTTCTTTGACGCATTAATGCAATCGATCATTCAGAGGTTGTAGCGGGCTCAGTTTTAAGGCAAAAGTGAAGATACTGGCATCATATGAAATTAGAAAACCTAAGGAATCCATCGGTACCAACCATGTCATACTAGCTAGTCGAGAAGGAGGCTAAATAACGCTCCGAACTTGCGCTAATTTTTGGCAAGGAAAAACTGGCATGGTCATTTTCAAAGGGGTCTCTTGACCTCTGACCTCAAGATATGTGAATGAAAATGGGTTCTATTGGTACCCACGAGTCTCCCCTTTACAGACATGCCCATTTTATGATAATCACATGCAAATACTTGACAAATCTCCCTTTAAGGTACATTTTGAATAGTTCAAAAATGTGAGATTAATAAACTATGGACAATCATGCAATTAATCATGATTAAATATTTTAATTGACTGACAGCCGTACTAAAAACTTGCTGAAAATTGTTTTTTTTTATGGCTGTTGACAGTATTTTCTGATTCATGGAAAGAGAAATTCCCTTTGTAAAAACCTTTGACTCTAATATGTCAACAAAACGAAAGAAACATTTTGAATGTTGCTTTATCTCATAATGTTCAGATTTCTGTTCTGGAAATTCATGCAAATTGGCACATAGTTAATAGGATAATGCATCATTTTCATATTGAAAAATAAAATTTAAGAAAACTTACACTTACTTAACACAAAAAAGATATTGCCTTAATGTAAGTTATCAACTGGGGAAGTTTCATGGTGACAGTAGTTGAATTTTTCACCCTAATGTCTTCAAACAAAGTTGGTTTTAATCACTTACAGACTCATGATTTCTGTGTGCCTTTCTACCTACAGCACTGCCTCGGTCATAAGGTCATTATTGTATTGTGGTTTGTGTGAAACATGCTGCATCATTTGTTTAGTGTAAGTCTCAAAGGCGAGCTTTGAAGACGAGGAGAACAATGGTGGAGTAATAAATCAGGAAAGTTGCTTTCTTGGTGACGTTACATAGCTGAAACAAACGCGATCGCACGAAGAGGAAAGCTGAGGAGAAAGCTGGCAAACCGACAGGCACGCAGCAGCAGACCTTGGTTAATTTAAGTGTCCTCAAGGTCAGTGGCGGCCGCTGGAAAGACAACGGAGAAGTCAAACTCGGGGAAAATGTGGAGGAAATTGAAAGCTGGCTGGAAAGGTTGGATGCTTTAAGTGAGGTGGTGCAGCCAGCTGATCTGCTCTGGATTACTGGGGGGGTTAAAGAGAGTGCACACCGGATGACAATTGACAGTTTGTGACTGAAATTGATTTGAAATTGGATACAGATATGGACACGTAGGACGAGATGAGGGTTTGATAAAGTCTAAGGCAGAAGAAACAACCTCAAACAAGATGGACAGGTTGCTTTTGATGTGTGAATCTGTGTGTCATTACGACGTATTATCTATTGTAATTTTGCAGATTAACATTTTAAAAACACGGGAATCTGCCATAACTGTTCCCACGTCTCAAAACTACAACAGATAGTCGTCATCGCTGCGGAGATTATGCCACGCGGCTCAATAAACAGGCCTCAGGCTGATTATTTTCAGAGCAAACAAACAGGACTTTGGATTGTTTGTTGAAGCGGAGCGGGACGATGGGAGGGAGAACTGGAAAGCTCTCGGAGGCATTCCTCTGCCTCTGCTAAGGTATTCCTGAGGATCAAGGCAGTGGAGTCGGACAGTGGAAAGGCTGTTTTGACAAGCTCCGTTTGAAGCGCCGCCGCTGTTATCCACGGCTGCTCCTTGGCACGGAGAAAGAGTTTTAGAGGACATCAGACTGACACTGAGATGGAGGCAAACAGGTTCCTCCAGAAAGTAATAACCAACTGAAACACAAGATTTTCACGTTAGGATTTCAAGCTAATTGGACAATAAATGTATTGATCTTAAAGGGCAGGTCCATCTGCGTTATTTTCCTTTTTTTCTAGATGAAAACGCCGTTAGCAAAAAGCAGTGATGTAAGTTACCAAAGTAAGATAATCAATAAGGTTATGAATACTGTGAACGCTAGCACTAGCTGAGTCAACGTTAGCTGTGATAAGTTTGGAAATAACTGAAAGGGTTGGTTCAGATTTTTTAAGTGGGATTGTACGTATACTCCCGTGTTCTGCAAGGTAAAATTACTGTTTTGGTGAATGGAGTCTGGTGGCTTTAAAGAGAGCGATAAAACGGCTTCAGTTCCCCGTAAGAAAGGGCTGTCTGACAGCTAGGTAAAGTGGCTGTGGACGGGAACAACTGAAAAAGGTATTTTAGTTTAGTTTTATCAGTTTGAGTGTACTCTATATTTAAGATATTTTCACCGCTTTACCTCGCTATCATCCCTTTCCGATGGCGAACTGAAGCTGTTATATTGCTGTCTTCAAAGCCACAAGACTTCATTCACAAAAGCAATCATTTTACCTCGCAGAACACAGGAGTTGCTGGTCTACCGCTGCATCGATTGGTTAGTTTGTTTATGTTATTTTGTGACTTTTGGATTGTGGCGTCCACAGCAGTACATTGCTTAGCTTCCGTGCCGGTACTCCTGTCTGCTTCTCCAAACTGGGAGCATGCCGACCGCCATCTAATATACTTTGACCAAATTTGAATGTTCGGACATAAGGAACACCACTGTGAAGCTACAGAATGATATAAAAAAAACAAAAAAATCCCAAAACATTGGCAGCAGCTTCTAAACCAGAGTACGAGCCACAAGAAAAGTACTTGGTGAAAGCAAACAAGTCACTCCTGGTGGCTTTTGGTTAGGAGCTCCTGCAGAACCCGTTAGATATAGTCATCAAAATGCCATTGAAATAGAGGTTATAATCTTGTCAGCTTTAATAAAAAGAGTCCTCTTTTGATGGATGGTAAGACATCTTTTCAACTGCAAGTCATCAAAACCACATGTAGGCTTCGCCGATATCGGCTGCTTCAACAAAACCTCAACTTTGAAAAAAAAAGGAAAATCCTTAGTTCTCTGTCAAGTTTGTTTTTAAGACGGTTGCCTACAATGTGCCACTGTTGATCTGCAGATCTCTTACTAGCTGTTGTACTCTTTGCATGTTTACAGGTAACAATTATACTTTAACAGTTTCATATTGTTGATACCCGCAGCTACAGACGCATTTTAGTCCATATCAGAAAAGTGTCAATGATTGATACTCAGCCCTAATGGAGGATTAATCATTGAGTGAATCTATAACCACATAAATGTCTGAGTTTGAAACTCATTTTTCACCTTTCCTCTCCATTGATCTTTTGAGAGATTTACAGTGTTGGCAAGTGCCTCTGATGTTCTACATCTTCCAGGCCATTTTGTGAACGTTTTTCAGCCTCTGAGCAGCCACCGAGGGGCAGGTACGTGAAATATTGTACACCTTCTTCTCCATACTTAACCAGCAGCCATTGTCCCCAAAACAACGGCGTGGCGATAGGGTTTCGGTGTCGTGGGGCTCCTAAACCCCGCGGCACCGCTCGGGAGAGTCTAGAAGGGGGTGAAAGGTGATCTGCGTGGTCTAATGTTGTTTTCATACTCTCACTGTGGCCCCTGGGTCCTGTGTGTGAATAGACACACTAATGCCTGAATTATAAACCCTGGACTGGGTTACTGGCAGGAGAGGGTTTGGATACAAACACTGTCACTGCCGTGCAAAAAATAGGGTAACGGCGCTCTTGCTAATGTACAAAAATACACACGGAGTTTGCGGAGGCTTAGCCCGAGTTAGCACACTCGCACACATGCACAAAGACTGTCTCGTCGCTGGACGCTCAGCTGGCTCTCTCACTGGAATAACAGACCTTTGACCTCCGCATTGCATGTGCAATTGTGCGCTCCAGACGACGGAGAGGTTCGGTTGTCGTCGGGGTGTGTGGAAATGCATTTTTTAGAGAAAGTGAAATGCAAAGGAATGCGGAGTGCACAAATAGCTCTGCGTGTGTGTGTGTGTTGTTGCGGTAAAGTTGGGACACACATTACAGCGCTCCACCTGGACTCAGTGTGCACGTTACTCTGCAACCCGACCCTCAGTTGCTGTAACGACCGTGAAGTGTGTGTGTGTCTAAGTACGCAGGTGGCTGGCCGGTCTCAGCGAGCGCATGGAGTCATGTGTTAATGTGTGTTTGCATGTGTGTGCGTGTGTGTTGCTGTCAGGGTGTTGGGGACAGTTAAAGGGAGTAAGAGAAGCTGACGATAAGGCGAGGACAGAGTCTGCGCTCGCAGTGCAGCTGGCCTCGCCCTCGAGAGACGCCAGGCAGGACGACAGCTCCGTCTATAATGGCCTCACACATAAACAGGTCCAACAGAAGACAGCAAGAATAATATAATATTTGACTTTCAGAAACATGAAACAACATAGACAATGTAATTTGTATGCTGATTTTCAAACTGTCCACTTTCCAGGTCCAGTGTTTTGGATTATCAACCATATCAGGGACTAAAAGTAAGGATAGCTCACCCTCTGATACATCGATTCTGAATTTTTTTAAATTATAAAAGCAGTACTCTTTTATTATCATTCACCAATAGCTGACCTTTCCACACAGAGGGAAATGATGGTGTCTATGATGAGATCCTTTCCCGTGAGGGAATGCGGTTTGTAATGTACATATTCATGCTCACACTCTCTCAGAGTTCACATGCTTATTTCATGAACATTTCGGAGCCAGTGTTGGTGTAGTGTTTCTCAGGAAAGAAGTGGGAAAGAACCTTTAATTGCCTAATTTAATTTTATTAGTTGCCCACAGTGATGCGCTGCCCACACACTACAACCATCCAAAATAGCTCACAGATTCGTAGCGTAATTCTTGATTTCTCTGATACAAATCACTTCCTGTGCAAAGCGAAGAGTTCTCATGCACCAACTGAAAATAAGATCTTCATGAAAATGTTGAAATGTCTGAAATCCTCTCTGTCTGTCCCCCCTTTCCTCCAGCCGGTCCTGACTTCAATTTTGCCCCTTCACTCCCCTTCCTCTCTTTTTTATATTTCCTTTACCTCCCCTGCACACAAACACACACATGCACGGTCCATTTCTACCAGTTAAATAATCTGTTGGTGTGTGTTCTCCAGGATTCTCCCACACAGGAACAATGCGGCTTCCAGCCCTCTCAGCGCCACTAAATCACTCTAACTATATAAAACCTGGCTGGGTGAATGATGACCCTGCATCCTCCGTCTCCTCTGCCTCCAATAAGAGACTAAAATATCATCTCAGAGAACACGGCAAACGATTTTTCATCGCCGCTCGACACAGCGGCTGCTTTTTCCTGCATGTATCAACAGATTTTTCTCCTCTTCTTCTTTGGAGATCGGGGATTTATGCGATTCAAAACAAGGGGGAAGAATGATGGACTGCTGAGTTCGGTGATCGGGGGGCCAAAAGTCACTTATTTCTGCTTCGTCTGGGAACTTCTTTGATTCCACTTCTACTTAACGGCAACAGCACATTCTTCAGATGAGCTTTCCAGAGTTGCCCTGCAAATTCGGTCAGACTGACACAGTAGCTAAAGTTACAGTCTGCAGATCAAGGGGAATTAGATGGGTCGACTCCTTAAAACATTCTTACATGCGCAGATAGAGATGAGATATTAAGAGAAAATATTTTTCCGCATGGTTTTAAAATAATTCAATAAGGCTGATTTCTGTGGTGTTTACATTAACAGATGGGTTGATGATTGATATTAGGTTCCTATCCTAGGTGTTTCATAAAAGCTCCCGACATATGAGATACATTACACCATATAAACCCGGGCTTGTCATGCTTGACTTGCATTTTCCGCATGAAACGTTCGGTAAAATGTTCCCACCGGACTCGCACGTCTCTCCCTGACTTTTATTTGTTGAAATACTGAGGTCACATCGATAGTTGTGACATCTGCTGTGAGGACGCTGACCCTTCATGATGGTTATTACTGGCTGCTGGTGATGTCAGTGAGACAGGGTCACATTTATATTAAGATGCCCAGAAGCACCAATTCAATTCTTTGTATTTGTAGTATTAGAAATTATATTTTGTTTTGGCTGTATTTTCTAGCACACATCTTCCCAACCATTTTCCTGCATTGTAGGCTGCTTTTATATAATTTTTTTAACTCCTCCGTCTCCTGTCTAGAAACTCTGTCTACGTTGGATGTCTACGTTGGATGTCAACATTTTTGCATTCGGTCAGAGCAAGTTACATTGTATATCGTTACGTTGTTACGTTACTTTGTTACGTTACTTTGTTACGTTGTTACGTTACTTTGTTACGCTGTTATGTTATGTTGTTGCGTTGTGATGTTGTTATGTTACATTGTGATGTTACGTTATTATTTTAACACAAACCATGATCCTTGTTACGTTACTTTGTTACGTTACTTTGTTACGTTATATCGTTACGTTACGTCGTTGCGTTGTGATGTTGTTATGTTATTATTTTAACACAAACCATGATCTTTTTTCCAACCTTGACCAAGTAATAGTAGTTGCCATGGCATGCAGAGCAGTAGTTGCCATGGCATGCATGTTTCTGCAAGTGTGATACGAGACGGATATGAAACGTATTTATGGTTCAGAAATCTCCTGGTTTGCAGAAACGTACAATGCCAACATCTTTTCTGGTGACTGGGTTGGACAGAACTCCATTCACCTCCACTGTATCTCAAATCTCAAATACCTGAACGAATAAAACCAAAAGTATCTGCATGTAGATTCCACCACATGTACGAGAGAAAGTGTGTTTTTGTTAATTTGAGTGAACCCAAACCTTTAATTTGAGAGCGTTTACATTCCCATCAGACGAATGGTGTGCTGTAGGTAGTGCAGTGCTTTTTATATATAGTCCCAGAGGGTAAAAAGGGCTACAAGCGTAATGTGGATGAATATGGATGTAAACACCCCCAAACACCCCGACTGCTCTGTAACTATGACTTATGACACCGGGTAATTTTCAGGGTGCAAATGAGTCTTGCTCTGCTTTTTCAGCCTGCATATTACTCACTCAGGACATTATTTTAGAGCATTAATGTCTTTCTGAGGTCTTATCCATCTCTCTATCTGGCAGCTAAGTGGAGCGATCAGTCGTATTTACTGAAGCAGCTGCTTCTCCTACATGTGCTCTTAATTACAGAGACACATGAACGTAAAGGGGGTGATTTAGTGTCGAGGCTGCTTCGGAGAGTTAGCACCAATCATCTACTCGCATGGCTTTATTAGCATTAGCATTAACCTCAGAGTAGTCAGAAGATACAGCTGCTCTGCCGTGCACAGCTTCGCCGACAATGTCAAAATAATTGTCCCTTTATGCCGAGGAGGACAGCGGGATATGCACACAACTTCTAAAACTGACACTTTTCAAAGCTATTCAGCCAAAATTTTTTTTCCCAGGATTCCTGCTCCCTAACAGTCTGGAATAATCAAATCCACCCACCGGTGCAGACACTTGGCAGAATCTTCACAGTGAAGATTTCACTGTGAGCAGAAATTGCCAAAAACAGCTCCTCCGGCCTTCTTGCTACCATTTAGAGCATATGCCTTCACGACTATAAGTGGATCTCTCTGCTTCTCGTTCTTTTTCAGATCCGAGGGGCAATTTTCTGTCTCGGAGACGAATTGAACTGCGGGTGACTTGCTCATACATGAAGTAAGGGAGGGGAACAGCAGCTGGAGAACCGTTGAGGAGCCGCCAGATAACCTCAGGTTGTAAACAGTGCCGGCCTGCGCTCCGGCAGCAAGGCAGCTTATCAACCGAGGGTCAACATAAGGTCCGAACAGGCAAGCCTTCTCATCTCAGCACGGATGAGATGAGGTCACTGGAAAGGGAACTCTGTGTCCGTAGTTGTAGATCTCAAATCAGAGCCAGATGAAGGAAACAAAACAAATGTGAGTAATATGGTGCAAGAGTTGGAATCAGAAATAAAGCAGCGCTGGAAGAAAATGTCCTTTTATTGCTCAGTGGCAAGGCCTTTCATATTTTGTCCCTTTCCACCGAGTGACACAGAAAAGCAAATGTAATATTCCAGCAGCTTTGCATGGAAACCAACAAAGTTAAATATAAAAGTGAAATCCCGCGGACACGCAAACAGCCAAAACCTCATCAAAAAGCTTCAGAAAAGCAGACCGGGCTATTATAGAAGCAGATCTTTATGAAGTCGCCATAAAATATTTCACTGCATGTCGTGACAGCTTGCAGGTGGTGGCCATTCGTGTGCTTCAGAGTCTCATATACCGCATGACGAAGAAAACAAGTCAGCTTCTGTCCCCAGAGAGCTGACCATGAGTGCAACAATGCATCATTGTGCTAATTTTTCACACTAGTAAAACTCCTGGAAGTTGGCATCTGGCTTCGCAGTGTTGCTCAACCTCCTTCTCACCCACTTGTACAGACAAATAGATCAACAGATCTTCAGGGATCGGGTTCTGAATAATTTTGCTGCATCTGCTTGTGCTCACTTACCGAGCCACCGGGGCCTGAGGCCAGAATCTGTAATGCTCAGGACTGGAGGATCTCAGTATGCTGACTTCATGATGAGGGCTCGGTTCCATGTTTTACTTTGAAAAATGTGCAGACTGGAAGGTGTGTGATGCAACCTAACTACACTCTCAGGAATAAGGGATCCAAACGGGTTCATCCTGGAGGGCTGAGGTTCTGCCAAGAACCATTTGCTTCTGAAGCACCTTATTTTTTTGAAGAAAGAGTTCTTCAAGGGTTCTTTGTAAGAAAATAGGTCCTGAAGCACCAAGCCAATGTTTGGCCGTCGGACAGTTTGGGGCCGTTTTTGCGTCCTGCACCGCCAAGTTTTTTTTGGCCGATTCAGCAGTGAAATAGTCATGAAATTGAATGTATTGATTCGTGTACATAGACACGAATCGCACATTTGTTTCTTGATGGTCAGCATGAAATCAATTTGTATGTAAACCACGTAATTGTGAATCAGGAAGTATTTAGAGCAGCGAACGCAGCGTGGGGAGGAGATCAGGGTGGATGTGTGGGTCAAAAAACACAGGACTTTCACCCAGGAGATGTTCGTGTCAAGTCAAAGTTGATTTATTTTTCATGTAACTTCTGGTTATACCACTTCTAGTATTATTTTCTAATCCAAACCGCAATCTATTCCTAAAGATATCTAAGTAGTTTAATTTTGAAAAGACTGGAGCAGAAATTGACACATGCATCATGTGTTGCTGGATATTCGTAGGAAAACGCACGAAATACACATTGTTGAAAGTCGTGCTGAGCGTCTGAGCTTTTTGTTGGAAGTGTTCTCTGCAGAACCTCTCATAGGTGGTTCTGAGTGGAACCTTTCACAGATGGTTCTAGGAATAACCCTTTATGTTGGGTTAAGTAGTGCCCTATGAAAGGGTTCCAGGTGGAACCTTTATAAAAGGATCTACCAGGAACCAAAAAGGGCTCTCCTATGAGGACAAGCTGAAGAACCCTATATGGTTCTAGTTAGCACTTTTATTTCTAAGAGTGTATAACAATGGAAACTGGTAATCATTTTTTTTCTCCCCAAAACAATAAAAACAACAGTCTAAGTTTGCGAAATCAAAAACAAAACCTGTTCTGTATTCTCATAAAACTAAAAATAGCCAAAGTTGTTTTGCACTTTTTAAAGTTATTTTTACTTCTTACTCCTTAAACCAAAACAATCTTGGCAGAGTCCAGCTGCCGACAAAAACAGCCTTTTGACCGTAAAACGCACCATTCAGTTCCGAGAAAAGCCCCTCAGCCCTCTCAGGTGTGAGCTTGCCTTCTTCCTCCTGCAGTATGATTCAAGATCGGATCACCGATGAGGGGGATAAGATCAAAGCCCGCAGAGACAATATCTGCCATGTCCCAGGGATTGACTTGATAGCGTCTCTGTTTGTGCTGCATTGTTTGGGAGCGCAGCAGGGTGGTAAAAGCCATACAAAGAGATGAGGAGGAGGGTTTCTTCTCTCTTTGCCTCCATTACTTGAGTACACATGCAGGCACAATCCTTTGCTGGCATTGTGTGGGGATTACTGGTTGAATGGAGTGATAGGGGGGGGCGGATTAGTCCTCATCTGAGGTGAGACCTTCCTCTGGAATGACATGTTATCCACTTCCATTTGGTTAAGGAAATGTAGATGTTATCTGTGTATTCAGGAAGCATGTTGAAATGGTTGATAGAGACAAACGTGACTGGAAACATCAGGAGAAACTCAAAGGGCCAGTTCACCCAAACAACAAACGCTTTCTCACCTACCTCTGATGGTACCTAGACATGCAGATGGCTTTGGTTATATTTGTCCAAGTTTTGAGACATCTGTCTCTGAGACTTCTGCAATAAATGAACCTTTAGAGACCCACATAGACCTGTTTTTGTCTTTAGGGGGGTCTTTAGGGGGAGATACCAGGTCAACAGAAGATGTCACATAGAAGTGGTGTACATCATCTGAAAGCTGGGGAAAATGAAGATTAATTTGAGATGCAGCTCAGCACTGTGTGTCAAGTTGTTTGAGTGATAAATCACAACTAAATAATAATAAACTGATGTGTATAAATGCTTAGAACATTATGATGGAAGTATAGCGATGGTCATTCCCATGCTCACTCATGTCTCATAAGTTGTTGCAGCAATTTTTATACCTTTTGTCACACCGATTTGGTGCTAAATTTAACCATTTTTTACCACTCAAGAATTGATAAAAATAATTGATAAAAATGATCAATAATCCCTCCAAAATACCACATTAAGACATAATAAAAAGCCATGCTGTGATTTGGAATCAAAAACGTTTTTAAATTTGGAGAATTGCATTTTTTCAGCGATTGGATGGCAAGCACTTTTGTTCTGTAAACTTCTCAGAAACCCCCTTATTGTCAATCTACCACTGAAAGCCACTGAGGCTGTGATTATCCTAGAGGTCACCACAGGTCATTTTATCCAGTGAAGTCAAATTTCAAAAGATGGTCTAACTACAATGAAATGGCTACTATGGGGACTAACATCATCACACATGAATACATTAAGGCTCATTGGATCCACAAGAATCTCAGATTCACAATTTATGCAATTCCAAAACTGTTTAGGGACCCCAGTATGCAGAAATATTCAAACACACAAACAAACTGCATGTTTTTTGACCAAAACTGCATGTGATTCTCATAAAGTGGGCATGTCTGTAAAGGGGAGACTCGTGGGTACCCAGAGAACCCATTTTTTAGAGGGTTAAGTTGAACCGGCCAAAAGTTTCTGTCCATGTTTCTTTGTGGTATCGACCAGGTCATCGACCAGACTATGTACATAAACAATCTACAACTTGCCTTTTTCATGTGCTCCTTGCTGCAAGTACTAAAGATTGAGAAATATGGAGATGAGGTAAGATTTCATTTGTGTCTCCCCGGCGTCTGTAGCCGCAGGGCTGCTGGGACCATTTTGCTGCTCTAGTGAACTTTGTGATCATGAGCGTTTCAAAGGGCCAGACTGAGACCTTACGACGAAGCTGGAAGGACCCAGAGTCGAGGAAATGAGAGCGATCCGGGGTCGAGGTGAGGCCGCTGCTCAGAACAGCAGCGGGAGAAAAGGAGATTGCTTTTGGTCCTTCATTTAGAGCGTGGGGGATGACAGATAAGCATCCACCTCATTTCAGTAGAGAGCAGGATATCACCATGTGGTGAAATAGAAGAGTAGGAGGCATGCCACTGATTAGGAAATAGCTCGGGGGCCTTGACTCATAAGCTCAGCGGAGCAAAGCTCCTCCATATTTGACACTTAACAAGTGTAACGTGAATGGCTTCTGGCACCGCTGGCAAACGCCTCCGTGCTGGTGAGGAAGGCATTTAAGAAATCCAATCAGAGACGAGACTGTCAGCAGGATGGTGATGGAGGAAAGTATCTCATTTACCTGACATCTGTTTCAAAACAGAAAGATGACCGCCACAGTGATTGCCGAGGCACTTTGTGTAACTGGCTGGAAACAAAGTATTTTATCCATCAGCCAACAACAGCGAAGGATAGATTGCAAAAGCTATGTTTGAAAGTTTCCAGTAGAGTTGCAACTACGGCTGTCAATCAATTCAAATATTTAACCGGGATTAATCACAAATTAATCACATTTTTTATCTGTTCAAAATGTACCTTAAAGGAAGATTTGGCAAGTATTTAACACTTACCAACATGGGAGTGGGCAAATATGCTTGCTTTATGCAAATATATGTATATATTTATTATTGGAAATTACAAATATTGTCCAGAAACCCTCACAGGTACTGCATTTAGCATAAAAAATATGCTCAAATCATAACATGGCAAACTGCAGCCCAACAGGCAAAAACAGCTGTCAGTGTGTCAGTGTGCTGACTTGACTATGACTTGCCCCAAACTGCAGGTGATTATCATAAAATGGGTATGTCTGTAAAGGGGAGACTCGTGGGTACCCATAGAACCCATTTACATTCCCATATCTTGAGGTCAGAGGTCAAGGGACCCCTTTGAAAATGGCCATGCCGGTTTTTCCGCACCAAAATTTAGCGCAAGTTTGGAGCGTTATTTAGCCTCCTTCCCGACAAGCTTGCAAGACATGGTTGGTACCAATGGATTCCTTAGGTTTTCAAGTTTCATGTGATACCACTATCATCTAGCTTTAAAACTGAACCTGCAACCTAAAAAGCTCAAGTTGCGTTAATGTGTTAAAGAAATTAGGGACGTTAAAAATAATTTGCATTAATTCATTATTATCGTGTTAACTTTGACATCCCTAGTCACAACTGAGGATTTTTTCTTTAGAAAAATTCTTAATCAGCTATAAATTGTCAGAAAATAGTAATAAATTGGGGAAACACATCCCAGAGGTCTAAGTGATATTGTTAAATTGCCTGTTTTGTCCCACTAACACTTAAAAACCAAAAGATATTGAATTAATAATGACACAAAAGAGAGAAAAACAGCAAAATTTGAGAAGCTGAACAAACTGGAAGAGAGAATAAAAAGCAACAAATGCTAGGTGTTTAGCACTAAAAGTCTTATCAGCAGTGGCCTAAATTGAACAGTATTTGGCTGATGTTGTCTGGTGGTAGTTTCCCACCCTGCTGCTTATTTGGAAGACATCTTGCAGGCACTGGCGGTTTGCATATTTACTACTCTGACTCTTTATCTCGGGAACAAAGATAAGATGTGCATACAAAAAGCCTAAAGGATTTGCACACACTTCCAGCTTTACAGCAAAACAAGAAACCGAACTCGCCGAGCTAATCATTAACTCTGTGGATTGAAAACTAAACACCGACATTGAGCGAGTGTGAAATCATGTGGAAAACCGTGCAGGAAATGCCTGCAGACACGAAGTGGCTCACATTGACCCGATACCAGCGAGGTGTTAGTGTTGAAATAAAGTTGCTGCAATCCGTGTGTGATATCTTTTCTGAAAGAATGATGAAATCTGTTGTTTCTGTGATCATTAGGAAGATTTATGATTTATTGTAGCGCAAATAAACGTGATGCTCGTCACGGTTGGCACAGCTTTAGGGTGAGGTTATTTTAAGGCATCACACCATTACATCGGAGACAGTAAATATTTTTGTTCCTGATGTGCTGTGCAGCTGGATGTGGGTGCTGACCGAGCCTCTCCTCACGCAGAGGGACCTGCCCGGACACGGCTGCCAGGTGACGCAGCCGCCCACCTGCGGGGGGTGGAGGGCGTGCAGCTGGCAGCTCTCACTGAAACCACACCGCTGTACGGTCAGTCAGAGTGCGCTGGGTCATAGACCTGTTTTTCATGATGCTATAAAACATATAAACAGTAACTGCACTAACTGATACGGCTGATTGTTGCACTGAAGCTGCCAATTAGTGTATTTCTATTTTTACAACTTTTATTTTTAACTCCTTTTGTTGCTTTTTTCAACACTAAAACTCTTTACTGAAACCCTAAAATTGACACAAAAATGTATATTTTAGGGCTGCAACGAACGATTACTTTCATTTTTGACAACCCTATCGCCTACAGAACATCATGGTTTGGTTTAAAATGACTACATTTGTTAAGTTATTTAAGGTCTCCTGGGTCAAAATCCTGTGTGGACCCACCCATACACCTTGACCTCCTCCCTACATGAACTAGTATTATAAATGTATTGGTGATACGTCAAATGGAAACATAATCCGGGGGATAACAAGTTTCCCTTGAAACCTTATTAATCGGTTATTTTCTCAATTAATCCATTAATTGCTTGGTCCATAAATTGTCAGATCACAATTTCCAATTGACATTTTTGATTAACTCATCATAAAGTATCTGAAATACAGCAATAGATGCATATTCAGTTGATGGATTATTATATTAATCGACTAATTGTTTCAGCTCTAGAATATTTAAAAATATCCAGCAAGTGCATTAAATTTGCTATTTGCTGTTATTTGCTGTTTTTACAGATGTAATGTCAGCTGATCTGACACTTGAAAACAGTTTGATCCATCAACAATTTGTGTAACTCTGCTGCGGTTGTACCTGCGTGCACATGTACACGTGAAGATTTGGGCGAAAGTGTGTGTTATGATGAAACCGAAGCAGGTTACCGAAACCCAGCAGATCACATCTCATTCTCCCTACAAACCCACACACAGTCCTCTTTATCAAAACGGAGGCTTACGAGGAGTAACGGCGGACAGGATGGGACAGGAAGGTAGTATTTTCATTCCTTTTGTTGGTTCCCGTACGCCACTGAGAGCACCACTGGGTTCTGCACCCGGCTTAGCGATGGCACAGACAGGCTCGGGCATGTGAGACACAATCTGTGACATCTGCGGTGGGAAAAGCCTCGAAGAGGGCTGCGGTGCCTCTGTGCTAATTTCCATAATTTTTTATGTTTATGTTCATCCTGTCTTAGGAGGGAGTAGCTTCTTGTGTGGCATGCCATCAAATCTGACAGATCATTTCTCAATCAGATATAAAAAAACCCATTAACTTTTATATCCATCAACAACTGGATTCCAAATCAGGAAATCGGGAACTCTTAACTATACCACTGAAAAACAGACTTCTTTATATCAAGATTCATATTTTTTAAGCTTCTAAATGTTTTCACGTGTGACACATTTTGTAAAAATCTTGGGATTTCTCTCTGATCCACAGCCTTTAGTTCAAACACTTTTACACTTTATGTTATGTTATGTACTTTAATTATGTTGTAATCATGTTTCTCCATATGTTCAACCTACTGCTCTGTACATGCAGCACCTGTTGCATGTCTTTATGACCCGGACGTGAAACGGAGAACAGTTTGAGAGCGTGATCAACTGTATAGAGAGTTATAAAAACAATAGATTTCCAGTGAAGCATGGTCTGGCTGCCAATAGTTGTAAATGTTTACTTTATTTTATCACATGAATTCCAACTGTCTCGTCTAGTCTTGAAAAGATTAAAAGGTCAAAGGATCACACCAACATATAAATGACATCTCATTACCCAGTTTATTATATATCTAATTATCTGCTAAAGGACACTGACACTACAAGTGAATAAGGTAAAACATTGAACTAATAGATATCACGATGAAACTTCCCCAGTTGATTACTTACATTAAGACAATTATTTTTGTTTTCTGAAATATGTTTAAATATGCATACATTATCTTATTAAATATGTGCTAATTTGCATGCATTTCCAGAACAGAAATCTGAACATTGGATAAAACCAGGTTAAAAAATCTTGTTTCATTTTGTTGACATATTGGAGTCAAAGTTTTCTACAGAGGGGATTTTAGATATCTCTTTTTATCACTCCATAAATCAGAAAATACTGTCAACAGCCATAAAGAAAATGCATTTTTGCTATGTTTTCAGGAATATAATGTTGTTTAAATCAGGCTATGAATTATATATGAGCAAACTCTTGTGTAGAAACCTTAAAAAATATAGATAGGAATGAAAGTGGAAAGTTTGGTGGATGTAAATGCTGCTGAAGTGGAGATTTATGACTCAGACTATGAGGAAAAACTCCTTTTCAGTGAAAAGGTCTTCTCTAATAGATATCACCATGAAATTTCCCCAGTTGATTACTGACATTAAGTTTACAAGTTTTCTGAAATGTTATGTTTAAACATGCAAATGAGGCATTATCTAATGCTAACTTTTGGTGCATTCAGGAGAACAGACACAAACAGACAAAGTAGTAAAATAAACACCTAAATGTGTATTTTGGATGTTTTGTTTAGTCTGAAAGAAGACTTGTTATAGAAGAAAAATAGCCCAACATCTCAAACTTGACCAGTGCATGAGACAAACAAGTAACTCCAGAATATAAACTTCCAGATGATGGTAATGTTGGTGGTATGTGTACCAGCCCCAGTACTGGTCTGTTCTGTGCATTTGGCTCATGCAGAGGGAGAGTTCAAGCGAACAAATACCAGTTTAGTGATGGCATGAGCAGGCTCGGGCATGTGTTGGCTAAAAAGCGTGACATCCACAGCAGAACCCTCTGAATCAGAC
The DNA here is from genome assembly GCA_916701665.1 of Sebastiscus tertius. Taxonomy (NCBI): domain Eukaryota; kingdom Metazoa; phylum Chordata; class Actinopteri; order Perciformes; family Sebastidae; genus Sebastiscus; species Sebastiscus tertius. The sequence continues at coordinate 147,730 of CAKAOH010005840.1, forward strand.
GCATTACTGAGAGACTCACAGTATCAAGTCTGTCCATTAGGTCACTGGAAAACTACGATGAATGCATGAAATATCAGGAGCACTTAAACTGATGACTGACTGATCAGTAACTGATGTTATTACAGTACATCTTTTATGTAGATTAAAAGCTGTGACACATGCGGTGTTTTAGCTGTAAAGCAACGGATGCAAACTCATTCACATCTGAGAAAGTACATTTGATATGAGAGGTTCATGTTAAAACTGTGAAAATGAAATATAAATTAAAGTTGTTTTTTTAATCATGCTGACAATCTCTTCTTACTCTTTTCTCTTTCTCTCTCTCTTTCTGTAAAGTTCTTTGAAAGTGTTGTTTTGAAAAGTGCAGGGTAAGTTTACTCACCCAACATGTCACAAATCCAAATTTGGAAACAAACACACCTTTTTCCAGAGGTGCTTTTGACACTTTTTGAGCAAGTCCAAGTTACATTTCAAGTTCTTTCGAGGAAAGACAAGTCAAGTCAAATTGCAAGTCCAGATGTGAGTCTTGCAGATGAATGCTGACCATTAAAAGGACACAGCATCTGTGTTACAAGTGCAATCGTCACAACTGTTTCATGGGGCATCACAACTCTGTGGCATGTCTGCAAACCCCCAAACACTTCATTCATGCTTCAAAACCAGTCATTTTGTCAGTAAATTGGCCAATGGCTGAATGTGTGTCACACTGAGCTTTCATCATTCCCATTTCAACAGCAGGTAAACATTTACTGGGAAAAGTCAATACTGTACAATACTGTCTACACAGAAACAGGATGTGCACAATTGCATTTAAATGTATGTGTGTAGCAATGTCTTACATGTATTATAAACAGAAAATCCACCTTCCTGTAAAACAATATACAGTGAATAGAAACATTGCCATAAAATGACAAAAACATATTTAAAAAAACACAACAATGAAAAAACCTGAGGTGGTTCAGTAAAAAACAACTAATTGATCCTCCTCACAGTACGTAATACCAGACTTTTCTTTTCTTTCATGTCTCAAGCATAGACTGTAAATAAGAAGTGGACGTAGTCACCGTGACGTCACCCATTGGTTTGTGGACTACGGTTTTGAAGCCTAGAGTTCGTCATTTTGGCCGTCACCATCTTGTTTTTTTGCAACCAGAAGTGACACGAGAGGGTGGAGCTACGTACAACAACGCTGAATAAGATATTTTTAGGTGACCAAAATGTTACAATTAACTTCCATGAAGTGAAAACACACTGTGAAAAGGTTAAAGTTGTTAGACAAAAAAAACGGACAACTCCCAGACCGGACAACGCCGTGGTAGCGACCTGTCAATCACAAGGTAGCCACGCCCTAAAGCATCCCCTGCTTTATGGTCTATTTGACTCTAAACGGGACCATAATTTACTAAATGAACATCATGCTGTATTGAAGAAGACTTGAAACTAGAGATTGAGACCATAAACTCATGTTTACAATGTTTACTGAGGTAATAAATCAAGTGAGCAGTAGGCTCATTTTCTCAGACTTCTGTACAATCAGACTTCTTTTAGCAACCACAGGAGTCGCCCCCTGCTGGCTGTTAGAAAGACTGAAAGTTTAAGGCACTTCCACATTGGCTTCACTTTTTGGAACCAGTGGTTTCCCACTGGTCTTGAGTCATGTCTAGAAATAGTAAAGTCCCCATTTTTGTGACTCATGTCCGACTTGAGTCCAATTTAGACGGACAGTATGAGAAAAAATAATGTTGTTTTTTTTAACATTAAATCATGTAAACATGTTCTAGTAGAAACCCAAAATATAAGTATGAACCTGAAAATGAGCATGATATGTCCCCTTTAATTATGTCACCAGCTATGGCTTTTACAGATGTTTAAGATAACTACAGACTCCATAAGCTCCTTGCTATTTAAGAGTTGCATATGCATGCAGTGCATCTTGTCATCAATGCTGTATAAAGCCGTTATTGTCCTGCCAAGGATCTACAACCTCTGCTGCATGCTCATCTCCATTTGGTTACTCACTGCTGTATGCAAATTTCTTATGTCTAGTAACCAAACAACTGACTGGTATAGCCAAATATATCTCGGAAGTCCCCTAACTGGATATTTATTGTCTTTCATAATAAGAAATTATTAGGAATTCCTCAACAGAATAAAATCAATGAGCCTCTATGGCTGCTTGTTTAAAGCTTGTTCATTATAACAAGCCGGCTAATTAAAATGACTGTCGGTCAAAAGCGTCTCCCAGCTGGAATTATATTACACACACTATAATCAATCAGACCGAAGATTCAATTTAAAAGCAATCAGCATTTGGTGGGTTTTCTCGAATCAATGGTAATCCGATGATAATTTTGACCCGTGGCTGATCTTTATTTTTAGTCTCAAATGTTCCTGCTCCCTCAATAGACTTATTGGAATGGGTGCCAGGCGTGTTGGGGACGCTCCAAATCCCTGCCACGGCTCTGCACACTACATTACCCAGCAAAATGGCCTGTTTTTTTTTTTTTCAAAGTGATACGGTCAGGCAACAGCACATTCTGGGGGTCGGATCAATAGTTTAAAGAGTGCTTTTGATATGAGAGGTGGAGAGCTACGGAGATACTTTAATCAAGAATAACTCAGTTAATCACATTAGATTGTTACTCGACTCAGGTTGAGTTTTGGCATTCATGCTCGGAAAATAATTAGTTAAAAGTATCATACTGGCTCATTAAAAACTCTTGTGTGTGCACCACAGATTAATGATTATTCATTTCCGTGGGGCCTGTGTAAATGACGGAATGGACTCACTATCAGTTCAGCTGTTTAATATTTAATTCTCCCTTTGCTCAAATAAACAACTGAGGCATTTTTGAGAGGAACTACTGTTAAGTGCCTCTGCTTCTATAAATACAGATTACATCAAAATCTAAATTTTCTAATCTCAAATGCGGCATATTAGGGCCATTGTAGGTAAAAAATATATATAAAAAAATTATGGAGTCGGGTAATATTCAGAGAAAAAACTCAGAATATCCAAAATTAAAGTGGCAAATTTCCGGGAAAAAAATCATAAATTTGATTATAAAGTTATAAATTTATGAGAAAAAAAAGGATATTCTCTGATATTAAAGTGGCAAATTTACGGTTTTGTACTTATAATCTTGCAAATCTGTGAGTTTCTCTCGTAAATTTGCCATTTTAATCTCAGATAATATCGGATTCTTTATCGGAAATTCTGAGTTTTTTTTATCCGAATATCACCCCACTCTCCCGGCTCCATATTTATTTATTCATTTATTTTTTACCTACTACGTCGTCATAAATCTATACTAGAGATGTAGCGATATACTTGTGATATTATTATTATTTTTAAATATTCCAGAAATATTTCAATAATATCGTTATTGTGAATAATTTTGGCCACGATAATCGAATAGTGAAAGTCTCATATCGTGACAGTAATCTGTACCTAGAAAAGTAGCATAATTTAAAAAAAATGTACCCAAGCACAGTAATCAGTAGTCCTCAACGTCTCATGGTGAAGAATAGCAATTATGTCTTTATTCTCATGCTCTTCATGTAACTGAGAGCAGCCTGAAGACAGAAACAACAAGAGCAGCAGATTTCATCCATCACGAGACAGCCCAAAAGAGAGCCACTCATCATTACAACATTTATCATATCTTGCTGCCTGAGCTTGAGTAAAGAGGCACGTCTGAGCTGACAACCACCACTTAAAAAACTTCAAACATGCTCTTACGCTGAGTTCTCGACCTCATCCAGATCCCTGTTGGGAGTTTTCCACCAGAAATGCACAGTTTGGTGGAGCAAACGACAAAAATAACCTCCTGTGTGCTTAAGCATACCTCCTCCGAGCGTTTTCACCTTTTATGAATTTACGACCGCGCTCATCTCTTCCCAAACCTCACGATAGCATGACAGAGTGTCTACCTGCCATATGCCACTAAATGGAAGCCATAAATCTATTAAGCAGTGCTATGATTAGATACTTCAACGCTTACAAGCACGAGCATCAGATGGGCAGTTGTTCAATGGTCTTTTGTGGTTGCAGCTTGTTTCGTAACCTGGCAGCTGAGGACAAGAGGATACATGCAAGACTGTCAGTAATAAAAGAGAACTTGGAAAACGGCGAGAGATAAAAGCTCTTTTGGCTGCGGCGACTCAGCACTTGACCTTTTGCGTCTGCGTGTTCAAACTCAAACAAAATTTGGAACAGCAGATTTCTGTGCCATTTGTCTCTGATGAGTCCTGCAGAGAAAAAAAGTCTGTTTTGGTTTTGAGTGCGTATTTTTGGGTCGTGGTGCTAAAAAGGATCATTAAGAGAGGACAGTATCGTTGCAGAAGAATGACATAAGCATAATTTAAATACAACTTTAAATCATATTGTTTGCAGACATATCAAAGCTACGCAGAGAACTATGCAGAGTTAGAAACGGAAGGATTCTCTGATAATTACACAGCACAGAGATGCTCCAGTGCTCCATGCAGTAATCAAGTGAGTCAAGAGGAAAGAATGTGTAATAATGGAAGAGCACACTCTCACTCTGAGTGATGAAAACAACAGTTTTCATAGCGCCAGTCACCTTCAAGAGGTGGAGACAGACAATCACTGTTTGGGGTTTTAGGGTAGAAAGAGTTTTCCAGCATTCGTCACTTGGTACAATACAACTAGTAGTAGTTGTAGTAATCATTTATAGAGGTAGACCGATCGGTTTGGCCGATTAATCGGCGCTGATAGGACGTTTTACAAGCTAACGTTATTGTCCGAATGGGCTCCGATAGTGGCCGCTATGACATACATCACTGTTTTGCATGAAGGCTACACACATAAAGTCAGAGAGAGTAAAAGGGGGAGAAAAAAATCTCTTGAATATATAACGCAACACTATCAGCTCTTTGTCCAAAATATGAGACAGGCAGACAGAGAGGAAAAGAAAAAATTCAACTGTTACTTTATAGCTTACTTACTGTACCAATTTGGAGTTTTCTCTTCCCAACAATCCAGCCACGTAACTATTCATTCATTCATGAAATCTCACATTTTAGGATCCTCCTCACCCCGGCAATATGCAGCCATTTCAATGAGCCAGCATGCTACAGCAGGGCTTCAATGGATCAGGGCCATAATTAATGTTATTAATTACACCTGTGATTAAAAGCCCCCAACTGTCATTGTATGATAAAACTAGGGATTCACCTAGTTTTCAAAATAAAAGCCCTCTCACATGTCAGCACCTGGCACACTGGTCAAACTTTCTTGCGAAATTTTCTAGTGTTTTGTAAGAGTGGTGGTTAACAATGTAACAGGATGCGCAACAGAACAATCCTGGCATCAACAATGCATCACCAACTGTAAATAAATAGAACATATTCCAGCTATGTAATCCACCAAATCACACTTCAGGATGTTCTCTTAAGTGACAAAAAGCTGATTTATTAAAAACGGAGCATTCATTTGCTATCTGCTTTTTCCTGCCCCAAACTATCGTTATTATATCGGCCTTTAAAAATCCACTATTGGTCGACCTCTAATAATTTTTTCAGTCCTTATCAACAATTTTCCAAAAGGAATACACATAATAAAGAATAAATAACAATAAGGCATTACACTAAAGCTAGGGTTGGTAGTCTTAAGAAACTAGCAAGAGTACGTTATCCAACCAAAACACCCAGCCCAGTGTGGCCAACTCTCTTCCAATGAAAGTATCTAGCAGCACTAGCTCCAAAATTCGCTAAATCTAGAGAGAAAGTCCCCAAGTTGGCAACACTGACAGTCCGTCCCTACAGGCCTCCCTCCGTGGCCACTCCCCCCAAATATTGTTAGTACTCACAGCTGTCAAGCTAGCAGCTTGTGTAAGACTCCAGTGACGCGCAATGAGGCACAGGCAAAGAGCATACGAGTAGGCAGGCAGGTATGTTTATTACAGACCTGCGACAGCCACAGATACCAGATTTCTTTCTTTCTTTTGTCAGAGCATTTGATTTATTGATAGCCGTCGGGATGTAATTTCAACAACTATAACAGAAAAATGTTTTTGAAGAAGATTACCAACCCTAGCGTTAAAAAGGGACTAAAAAACTACAATTACCGTCTTGCGGTTGTACGCCTCCGCCAACCAGTCAAGTTGCAGTTTACATACATGTCTGTACAAAATGTCACCACTTCATCATTTTATCTTTTTAGACATGTGTGAAATTGTGATAATTAGAACATGAATTATTGAGTTATGGCCAAAAACATGTCTGAAATCGAATCAGTTCATCTTTGAGTCCAAGTGAACGTTCGTGCCAAATTTGAAGAAAATCGCTCCTGAGATATCACGTTCAACAGAATGGGACAGACGGACCTCCAAACGCCTCCAATCACAACAGTCACCGGTGTGGATGCGTAAAAATGTTAATTGAAAAGGTGAAGGCTGAAGCTTATTATACCAACCCTTTTGTACTTAGCATATTCTAACAAGCAACTCATTCACCACGATAGAAAAACAAAACACAAACTCTGTTTAAATAGTTTGAAGCCAGAGCTGCACAAGGAGGTGGTTGTTTGATTTGCGACGGGATGATTTTTGCTTTGATCCAGTTCACAGTAGCTCAACAGGCTCTCTGCGTAATCAGTTTACAGCCGAGGACTGCTTCTGACTTTTACACGTTCCAAATAAACACAAAATGTGGTCACTGTTAAGAATTACGTCAGACCAAACGTTTCACATCTGTTCTACAAAGACGCCAGGAAAACTGCCTGGAGGTCGTCAAGTGTTGATCTATTTTCAACTTCTTTTCTACGTTGTGCTCTGTGACAACAAAGCGCCAAAATCGCAGCACTCCAGCTGCTCCATCAGAAATGCTACAAGTCACATTGGAGTTCAAAAAAGGGTTCTCTTGAGTCACTGCGTGAATTGTCCCACAAGACTTGTGTGATCATATCAAGATGTGATGCCTCACAAAGTTAAAAGATCACATTAAATGATCACCCATAACAACATCTATGCAGATAAAAAAGGCTCTTCGGTGTTGCTGATGCGACTTCCACTTTCCCACAGGTGCTGGTAACAGGTGGGGGGGGGGAGCGGGGAGCGGGGAAGAGGCCTCGCCAGCGTGGCCGGCTGCCACGGCGGGTCAGGGGATCATCTTCCGCCCAGCTGCTGATGCCCTGTTATCCCCGAGCCATTCATCACGGCTCGCTGAGAGTCAGATATGCGCTGCCCGCGAACCCCTCCCCAGCTCCCAGCATTCCTCACTTTCCCCCGTGGATCTCCGCCGCTGATAGCTGTCAGGGCTGCGCTGATGTACCCAAAACACCCACCCACCATGTATTTGCATGTTTTTGCAAAGCTGGTTTGAATCTGTTGTAAGAACCACATGTCACTCTTCATGTCTGTCTGTCTGATCTCTGCACAGCAGCCTGCGTCTTTCAAATCACTACATACAGTACCGAACTTAAAAAGATGAAGTGTTTGCAAGTAATTTACACTTTTGTTAACCAAATTGCAATGCATGCTATAGCTATAGTTTTAGATTTTCATTATCTTTAGAGCTGCAACAATTAATCGGTTAATCGATTAGTTGTCGACTATTAAATGAATCGCCAACTATTTTGATAATTGATTAATCTGTGTGTCCTTCACATATCTGGAGAACTGCTCATCTGATCTACTTCACACATGACGGTGTATTGCTGGAGGCCCAAGGGAGTGCAGTGTCAAATTTGGTTGTTCAATATTAACTGAACAGCATGAACAGCGTACCATGCAGCAGCAGGAGTGGAGCTTCAGGGCTCTGCAGATTCCAGCATGTCGTCAACAGCGTGCAGACTCATTGACTGCGGTTCACTTTTGGATTTTCTAACGTTACACCCAAACTCTTCTTCACTTCCCTGGAATCAATGAGCGGTTATCGACAACGCTGCAAGCAGCACTTCCTTGGGGCCGAGCAATCGGGCCTGCTCCGAACAGGCACTGCACTAGTGGACATAAACAATCGAAATATTCAAAAACTTGGCTTTGCAAATGTTTTATGAGTAAGGAAATGCATTCAACGTGTGTGTTGAGCTTCAAGGATAAACGCAATGGTGATTAAGACTGAATGTGAACATAAGTGTGTTTGCAAGAGGTAAACATGAAAACTCTACAGGGTACATTTAATGCAACCCGACATCACGCTACGGTGGCCAATCACGTAACCAGCGATCCAGAGCTGTACAACCCAGCCATGTGGGCATAAAACACGCTTAATTGTCACAGTCAAGTGACTCTCCCACAGCGCCACACAACCCTGCGACAAATCAGTGTGGATGTACCCTTATGCAACCTAAAGTTTCAAGAGTTGATTTTCATATCAATTATATGAAATGAAATGTCTCAAACATAGCAGCCTACTTTTCAAAATGATTATCTGTAATGTAAAGTCTACATTATTTGTATAGAACATGTAAAGACACTGGCATGACCAATCTGAGATGCTTTCTGCCCGTGGTGTTTTGGTTTGCTGCCAAGCAACAACAGCAATAAATGTTCCTGCCATGAATGCACATGCAGCGGTGTTCAAACTAGTTCCACACACAATGTTTTGACAGAAATCTTCCTCGTGGCGTGTGCTGGGTGTTTGCACACGGCTCTGGTGTTACTCCTGTATGTGCTTGCCCTTTGACAACAGATTCAGTGTATAATATATCCAGGAGACTAATCCGCTGCCTGACTGATGCTGAGGTTAAGTAAAGATGAAGTCAGTGAGGGGGGGGAGGGGGAGCACTAGCAGCTCACATATTGACGGACTCTTTGGCAGGGTGGTCGGCAGTTAACTTCATGTCATTATTGATCAGGTGATTCAAACGATTGATTGAGTCGATGTTGATGGATTGGAGGTGAGTGACTACAGGCGATGTAACAACTGCCTTGCAGCAGGAAGGGGGCGGAAGGGATACTTCAGTACAATGCATATGATATCCAACACAAATATGCTCTGCCAGACATCAACATCTCTGCCAGACATGTTATTCAATTATCTTCACTGAACTGACTTCTTTCTCTCTGTCTTCAACAAGTGAAACATATCATGATAAACTGGATTGAGGTCAGATGGCTGACCCAACCAGTCGAGATGTTTCCAGTGCACGTTTAGGATGATTGTCCTGATACTTCACCAAATATGGATGTAAAGAGCCTCAAGTTAAAGCTGAGCGTCTGCTCTTTAACCTCACAGTCATTGTTCCACTTCATGTCCAGTGTGCTGCAGTAAAGAGCCAAAACTATGACAAACGTTCCATCCAGGAATATGGGAATGTAAAACAGTCATATAAGGATCTTTAAAAAACACCTCAAATATCATGTTTAAAACACACTGTAACCACCTATTTGTTTCTTCACTGACACAGACTTACATGTGTGTGCTCTGAACCAGAGGGGTCAGAGGTCAGGAGCAGGTCACGCTTCAGTGTCTTGCTCAAGGACACTTGAACACAATGGCACAAGGACAGAGGTCCAGTAGAGAGACACACTAGCTGCCTGAACCTGGGACCACCCAGTTACTGAGACAGTCTCTGCAGCCAACAGGACAACCTGCCTGCAGTCAATAAACAGCCAAGGCCTATAATTCTGGAAGATAAAAACCAAGCCACGCATATACAACAGATAACTGATAGGGGCTTATTTTATGTGTCTGAAAGACATCGTAAAACCAGATCATGATGATGCTCTAACTCGGCTGCGGATCTGCAGAGACTTTGGGATTCAATCTACATCAGTCTGGATAAAACGTTACGACTCAAATGTCTAAAATACTAGGACTGTAAGAAAATATAAAAACATATTGAGTAGCGCGATATGTTTTGTGATACTGTATTGATTCTCAAAAACACTTCTGATTTTTAATTAAAATGTAAAATATATACATAAATATTTATATAGCAGTAGTCATTGTACAGGTTACCATAACTGCAGCTACTCCAATTTGGAATTTGGTTATTTTTGCTAAAAACAAAACGGTGAAAATCTGTAAAAACTTGAGAAGGAAAGAAGACAACTGCAGGACAAATGTCTTCTTTCCATCTTTCTTACATAATCTTCACTGTGTTTTTTTTTTTTGACAGTTGAGAAAAGATCAACATTTCCATTTTCCTCCAAAACACACAAATGCAAAGTAGGAGTTCTACAATGGCTCCCTCTACACAGTAAGCCCCGCCCCTTCCCAGCTCTTACCACATTGTAGCAGGACCTCTGGTCTGATCCAGTGAAGTGATACGGGTCGACTGTGTCGCACTTGTCTATGTACATCTTGAACAACCTGTTGATGTTCTTCAGGGACATGATGCAGACGGCTGAGTTCGGGGTCGGCTCCGGAGAGTTTGGCTTTCCCTGGGCAAAGGCGGTGAATAGCACGTCGTCATCTTCCTCCGCTTTCAGCTGCCTCTGCAGCTCAATGTCGTTGCCCACCTTGGTGACATGGGCGGCCTGGAGGATGTTAAATACCTTCATGTCTTCCACGGAGCGGCGTCGCCTTTTGTCGGTGCTGATGCACTCGAGGGGCATCTCCACGTAGCGGCGGATCACGGAGTCCGAGGAGCACATGCGGACGATGCGGGTGTGGTAGGCCTTGGAGTCCTTGTTCACCCGCTGCACTGTGAGGAAGTAGGTGAAAGGTCCACTGTGGAAGGAGTAAATGTATCGCAGGTAGTAGTTTCCACGTAGAGACGGAATCAGGTCCATGTACGAGCGGTTGGAGAAGAAAGTGAAGCCGTTCTGGCTCGTCTTCATCTTCCGCAGAGAAATGGTGTGGGGATGTGTGGCAGTGCCTGATCCAGATCCTTCGCCCGGAATCTCAGAGTTCCCAACAAAAAACGTGATGACGTTGCTTTCCACATTGAGCACCTGAGAGCCCGAAGGGCTGACTACAACATCCGAGTCGCTGTATTTACCCTTGCGCTTTTCACCGAAGCAGTAGACGTCTTCGTCTATGGTTTGCAGGCTACTGTCTTCGTCCAGGACGTGACGGCGACAAACACCGTTGTCTGCCGAGCCGCAGCTGTACAACCCTTTGTCGTAAATATTCTCCGCCACCAAAGCAATGTTGTGGTTGTCCACCCTGCCACCGTCGCTTGCATTGGTCAGTTTCTGGCCGCAGGTCTCGTTGGCAAGCAGTGGCCCCGTGTGGTACTCTGACAGTTTGGTGAGGTTCGGGGCCAGGGCGTAGATTCTGTTCACAGCCCCGACGTAGATGATCCCATCCAGCGTCACTATGTTCTGGATCGGGAAGTCTGCAGTGAACGTTGGCAGCTCGTAGGTGACCGAGAGGTTGAGTTTGTTGGTCTCGGATGATTTATCACACTGGCTCTGAGCGCTGGGGCACAAGGCCCACAGCAGCATGACGGCATGAAGCGAGCGGAGATTCATCCTGTTCCAGAAATAAGAGACATGAGAAATTAGTTGGTAAAACATCCCTACTGGAACACATTCATCATGAACATCTTTGAATAGGTGGCCTCAATTGTCTGGAGTGTGAATGTGTTGAATAGGGAGCACTGAGGAGAAAATAGAGGGACACCGAAATCCCTTTTTAGACTCCTAAATGGAACTGTGTCAGGGTACAAAACCACGGTTTACTCACTCCACCACAAGCTGAACTGAAGTGACTGAAGGCTTTATGGTGACACAAAGCTTAAATATCAGACTCCTAATCATCAGAGCTTCAACTTCTGACTCCATTGACCCTAGACAAACCAGCAGCGGGACCTGGGTGAGCACTTCTGTGGTGCACAGCTCCGTTCCCAAGTGACCACAGCAAGAGGCAAAGCAGTGAATCACCCAGAGAGCAGCCCGCTCTGCAGGGCGACGCAACCACGGGCCTAAGTTTAGACAGCAAGGGGCCCGAGGGAGCGGAGATAAACTCAATTAAAACAAAAGAGGCCGGAGGGAGAAGGCAAGGGGGACCATGATAAATGATAAATAACCCCAGCAACGAAATGGTAATCCACAGGGAGATGCTTTTAGTGGAGGGAGAGAGGGGATGGGGGGAGCAACACCAGAGGATTTGCAAAGTGTACATTTGCATGCTCCTTATCTACATGTGGTTTTACCACCATCTCCAGATGTAAACCAAAACAAGGCAAGAACAGGCAGGCTTTGGTTTTACATTCATGCCCACAGTGTTAACATAAACTCACTGAGATTCCCTGTGTGCACATTTTGACTGATTTATAACTGATCTCACTGTTCTTGTTTTTTTTAAGAGTGAGTCTGAGGGAGAAAGCGCAGTTTGATCTCATATATAGACACAGACAGACCTAACAGGTGCTTTTGGGCAAACTCCTATTAAAGTTTAGAGCAGATAATATTACTAATAAGTGCCAAAGACACGATATAAGAGACTGAGGCAACATTGTAAGATAAGATAAGATAAGATGAACCTTTATTAATCCCATGAGGGAAATTCAGGAGTCAAAGCAGCAACATCAGCAAACAGAGTGAAACACAGGAGAGGTAAAGGTATAGAAAAATTATAAAAACAATAATAGAGATATAAAAGATACAGAGTGAATGGGCGAACATAGTGTGTACAGTCCATCAATAAATAAATGTAGTATGTGCAATAAATAAATGTAATATGTGCATATGTGCAGTCTCTAAAGTGGTATATAGGATGTATAGTGTAAAGTAAGCGGTATATAGGATGTATAGTGTAACGTAAGTGTAAAGTAGGAGGATAATAGGGATGTAGTAGAGAATGAAGATAAAAAAGTAGTATACATTTAGAACATAAAACACAAGATTATGTTATAGAATAAGTAGTTTTTTTATGAAGGATATGATGAGATGAGTATCGTCTTGTTTTGGTTTAAACTTGTGAGTAATAGTGGGCACATTATTGCGCACCTGCACCAAACACAATACTGTATATGTGAGGCTGTGCGTCCAGAGGACAAAAGGAGGTGGGAAACAGTGAAAATGTTTTCAGTTTGAGAGGAAAGTGACTCACTGCAGAAAAGTCTTCAGAAAAACACAAATGGGAAGCTGGTGAAATGGTGTTAGGAGCCTGAAAAAACATTTGAAAACAGGCTGTGATATCCAGAGGAGGAGAGGAGGAGAAGAGGAGTCAGGAGTTTCAGCGCTTTTACGCACGAAATTACAGTTTGGGTGGAATGGAAAAGAGGAAAGTGTGAGAACATTTATAGATGATAAACTCACCTGTTAGAGAGCAGCAGTGGTGTACTTTCTCCTTGATTCAAATCATATTCCGCTGGTCTCTCTGAGAGCGGGACTTCTTGACTTTGTCATCAAGTCCAAACTGATCGTTGCTGAAGGATGTTATCTCTTCGCGTCTCAAAAAAAAGAAGAAGAAACTCCTAGAATAAAAATAGTCCGATTTTTTTCCTCAATGTGACTTTGACTGTTTTCCAACAGTTAATCTCTAGTTCGTTTGTTCGCCTGTGAGGCTCAACACTGACTGACTGACTGCATCCAGCAGAAACACTCACATCTCAGCTCCTCTCTCTCGTGGCGCGTAAAAGCTCCGCCTCTTTCTCTCCAGAACTCTGTGACGCGTCCAGGTGCTGCTGCTGCTGCGGCTCCTCGCGCTCTGGAGCTCAGGTGAGACGATCACAGACAGACCCACAGGCAGGAAAAATGAGTAAACACTAAATTGCTATTTTACACTTTTTTTTTTTTTTTTACAGTGTAGTTAGTGGTTAATCATGTGGCACAGAAACCACCAATTACAACAAAACAGTTAGATTTTCAAAGACCCCATATTCAAAGTTTTGTTGTGTATCATTTAATGCCTTGTTTGATGTATAATGACCTCAAAGAACTTTAATTACTTTGATTTATCTCTTTGTTTTTAGCTTTATATCACCTAAAGTACTATATATTACATGTAATGTGCTGCTAAAGACATGTAAATGGTCAGATGGTAATTTTGTAATGGGTTATATATGAATAATTGTGATGTGTTTTGTTTTTTTGTCTGATGGGTCTTACTTGTCTGTCTGTCTATGGTAACAGTATGTCTATTGTATGTGTACTTTTTCTCAAACCGAGCTGCCTATGGATGCAAAATGAATTTCAGTGCAAACTGACTGAGTTGAGTTGTATCGTATCGTATCGTATCGTATCGTATCATAATATGTTGCTTTGGAAGGATTTATCCACCAGATCTAAATATTCTTGAACCAGACCCTGAAGAAGGGGCTTTAAACCATTCATAAATCATACAGCACAACATTGGCTATACTAATGTGCCCTTGGCTGATCATTACAGCTCCATAAGTGTTCAAAATGAAACAAAACCCAAAGAAAAGGTCACAGGCTACACTTTTCTTCTTCTCCAACTTCCACCTGACTCCTCCAGCAGCAGTAGCCCTGTGAGTCAGAGTTGTCATGTTAAAACAGCTCACTCAGCCATAAATAATGAGCTAAGTTATAAAGGCTAAACCAACTGTGAGTGTGTGTGCATGTGTGTGTGCATGTGTGTGTGTCTCGGCCATGAATCACAGTGGCCAGCACAACAAAAATTCCTTTGTCCCACTTCCTGAAAGGAGGGCAGTGAGAATGAAGACTGGAAACCCTGATAACAGGGTGAGTGTGGAGGATGAATGAATAGGTAGAGAGCTGCTGAGGCTTCTTGCACTCACTTTCTGACAGACGCACTGACACGTGAGGGTTTAATGAGACAGACAGTCAGAGTCAGGACGAGTGTGTTCAAGTGGGTAGACGAGTGATGTGATGGAATCTGTGACATCTTCTGTGTAAAACTCGACATGTTGGATGTAATAAGTGTCATTACAGAGCGATAGTTTCCTCTCTTCTCCTCCTTTTCCTGTTTTCAACGATAAAAAGGCTCAGCTGGTTTTGCTACATTCAATCTTAGAAGTGAAATATTCAACTTATGAAACAAAAATAAACATTAAACATTGAAATAACAGAAAAAGAACCAGCAGCTCATTACTTTTTGCCATAAAAAAACAGAAATGTTCTGTTAGTTAACAGTGTGCCCACAGCAAAAAGACGAAACAAGACATTTTCTGTTTTTAATGGTGTTTCCATAGTAAACCCCCCCAAAAACCCAAATGCATCAGCATTTTCTACTCTCAACTCCCTGATTTCCCAGAGGACAACACTGTTTCCTCTGACATCACACCAGAGAGCCGATAAACTGTCACTGTATATCACCAACCTTTACCACTGAAGAGGCGTCTTTATTTACAATGTATGGTGCTGAGCTATGACAAATAAGATGATGGAGAACTTTGAGCAAACAGACCAGAAAGACAGAAGCTTAGATCTGAATTCATGAAATCAGTGCTCGGAGAAGATCATTAAAGGAATAGTTTGAGATTTATTCACTTTCTTTACCAAAAGTTAGATTAGTTTAGTTTAGTAGAATGACTGAAAACAGGGAGAAACAGCCCCAAATCCACCACCAGCGCCTTTGAAAGATCACAAATTAACATGTTGTATCTCATTTTTAGTGTTAAAAACAACAATTTGTTGTTTTATAGGGGGTTATGTGCAGAAGGGCTGCAACTTCCCATTTAATCGATGAGTTGTTTGGTCTATAAAATGTCAGAAAATGGTGAAAAATAGCGATCAGTGTTTCCCAAAGCCTAAGATGACGTCTATCAACTAATCAATTAATCGTTGCAGCTCTACTGCGCAGGACTACAGGCTTCTTGAAGTCTTGTTGTCACTGTGAGGTTGCTAAGTTATTCCTTTAGGTTCACAAACTTAGTTTAAGCTGTTTTACTGGATACATCCACTTTGTGAACCCCCTGCAGCTGCATCTTTCTTTTACCTGCTCACTTATTTGAACCACATCTGGTTGAGAGCAAACATTAAATGCCCCAAAACATAATTCAATTCAAGAGTGTTCTTGGAAAAAAAAGTACTCTTGTAAAAGTGTGAAATCATCTTTTCATCTTCTTACCGATGAGCAATAAGTTGCACAACACTCTCTTTCACTCTGTAGTCTCTGTTTGTTGGAGGAACTGTGTTTTGCCTTACCTCGGGGCTTTTTTGATGCCGTTGCTAAGGGGCGTGTCTGACACAGGGTGTGTGTGTCTGACTGTATACCCGAGGGGTGTGTCTGTGTGGCTCCTGTGGTGGTAAACTCCTTCTTGGCTCCGGCCTCTTGTCTTAGCGGGGAGGAGAAGAAGGAGAAGAAGAAGAAGAAGAAGGAAAAGGTTGGTTGGGTGGTGAACCTCACACTGCTGGCATGCAGACTGTGGAAACCCCAAAGCATGACATGCACTGCAGGAATGATCTGCATCCTGCAGCCACAACACCTGCAGCACAACAACTATGTCTATTTTCTCTACATGTTTTGGTCGGGGTTGCGCGGTAGATGACGTGAAAAAAACATGAAGGAGAAGATCTGGCGGTGGGAGTGTGAAGTGGCATTGAAAGGTCAGAGATGACAACAGGGACACTGTTACTGGAAATGAATGTTGCCGTTGAAGTTTTTTTTAAATGGATGAACTGGAGCAGTGACTGCGAGCCAGGTCTTATCGGTCAACATCAGAGGACGACGTCACTAATGCCAATCCCTGCAGCCATGTTCCAAAATTAGCTGGAAAGCCTGAAACAAGAAGAGTGGAGGCTGTTATAGCAGCAGATTATTAATACTCATAGCTTTGGGATGAGATATACAACAATCACACGTGTTCGGTGTCCAGCCCTGCACTGTATCTCCAAACCTGGATGTTTTTTTGTCATTTGGTTGGACTGAACCTTTAAATCATCCTACAACATCAGGCATCTGACTCATTATGGCGCCATCTGCTGGTGCTCGAGGTGAACAGGCAGTTTGGGTCTCCAGAGACATGAGGGGAGCTTCAGGTCAGGCTAATTTCCAAGCTTCTGAATTGAAAGTGAAGAGAGTAATCTCACAGACAAAAGCGAGGGATGATTATCAGGGAGGAGCAGGGGCTGCACTCAGTCTTGATTTTACAGTTTAAACCTAGTCCAACAGAGGTTATTTATCACCTGCGGGGTCAATACAAACCATGGTTAACTGCTGACCGGGACAGTAAACTCTGATTGATGCTCTTGACCCAACAGAGGACCTCGCTGCTTCATTCTGTGGATGGACTCTTTACCTTCCTTTAGCTCGTGGTGATTAAGTGTGTCATGTATCTCTATAGACATGCTTCTTCAGCAGGATGTTTACAGTTCATGACAGGTAACGACAGAGCGCTTCATAAAAGGTGACATGAAAACAGGAGGTCAAGGGAGGACTTTTTTGCTGATGCTCACATCTATACTGTTGTAACTCTTAACGAAAGACAGTTCAGTGTCTACATCAAGGAATCGAGGCTGTTAAAGAAGAGCGTTGATAAATATTGAGTGTAGGCGATTATTTTGGTGGACATATTATGACAGACAGAGGTGAACATAGGTATATTCAGACAGACAGTATGAGAAACATATGTTTTTTGAACATTAAAGTATGTAAACATGTTCTAGTGGAAACCCAAAATACAAGTATGAACCTGAAAATGAACATAATACAGTGTGTCCCCTTTAATATCTGGGCTCTGCAGCGTGTCTAAGATTGCCAAAAACACTAAAATGGTATTGTTGTTGTGGAAAAGTTGCACCTGTTTATCGAATCTTCTCATGCCCTGCAGCTGCATTGCATTCTGGTAGATTTTCTGCTACAGTGGGAGTAGAAACTGGTATCTCTGCATGTTTTGTTGATAAAGTTGATAGTTGAATATCAGCCAGAAATAATAATAAAAAAAACCTTGCTCTTTGATGTTAAAAGATAAATCTGACCTTTAAATCAGTAAGGTGACGCAACTCTTCCACAGTATGATGATGTTTATTTCCCAGATGTTTTTGGAATAGTTGCCTTCATCCGGGTGGTATAAATGTGACATTTACATATACTTTATCTAAAAACCTCAGCAAGTAAAGTGAAGAACTATCTGCTAAAAGAGCTGCTGATGTCTAACTGCAGTGCAAAAGGCCTTCATTTTAACAAGTAATTCATTACATCTCACATTCAGGCTTTAAAATGTATGTTTCATGACATAACGAAAAGAAATCTGTCAGGTTTCCTGGCTTCAGGATATGTTTTAATTGGATGTAAAGCCTAGAAACTGTAAAGAATAAGGTCCTTGTTACTGAAATGACACTTTTTTTGAAGGAAATTATTGAAATAAGTTGATTTTATTGTTTATTAGAGATAGAGGATTCTGTGCGATGCTGCTTTTTAACTTTTTTCAAATACGATGCCATATTGTTTCCTGCCTAGGCTGAACCTTTTGTCACCTTTCGGTTACAGCTCGCCAGCCAGCAGACTCCATATTTTAACGTCTGTCCTTCCATCTCCTCCCATCACTACCTGTGAGTCAGATAAAGTCACTCCTAATGAAAAAGGAAATCAAAAGATTACAATCTCATACTTCACAGGAAATGATTACTGCAGCAGACAGGCAAGAAAACTGTCAGTCAATTTGTTGCTGCTGCGTCCGTATCTGCCAATCTGTCCACGGATGGATGGAGTCACAATATCAAGACCCGGCGGAGGCCATCAGAGTAGGTACAAATATGATAAAGAAGCTCAGGAGAGCACGCACGTGACTCTTAGATCACATAGTCCAGTCATATCCCTGTGATGTTTCATAAGAGATGTAGCTCAGAAGTTTCAGTTTATTAGACAGCTTTTAAGACGTGTGGTAGATATAAAAAAATGAGTGTCAAAGTGACTGATAATGACGCAGAGTATTCAAACTGGTAGACATTTGTTTCAAATCAACTTAAAAACATCTTCAACATATTTTATTATGTTGTAAAAAGCAGACATGTTGTAATAAGATATCAGTTTTGTACATTTACACTGTAAAACAAACACTCTTATTCTGTCCAAGTAGTTGAAATAACCCAGCTATAGATTTACATACCAAATGTTTTTGCTCTTTGACCTTAAACACACAAAAAAAAATCTAATTCAATATAATATAAATGCATTCTCATTCAAAATAAATAAGTCTTGTGTGAATTCAGTGTGCTGGATTGCTCCTTTTCCATTTCCCGGTGCTGTGACATCCTCGTCTTGTTGAACTGTTTATGGGAAGCCCTTAAGAGCCCTTAAACTCTCCCGTCCTGGTTGTTTATCTGTGGAAGCTTTGACTAAAATAAACCACAGTTAAGTGCCAGTGAAAGCACAGCCTGGGCTTCATGCTGCGTGTGCATTTGCCTCCCCCTCTCCCCCATACTGTATATACTGTTTACCTATTCTCCTCTTGTCTCATTCCTCTTATTGTAATGCAAATAGTAAACTGCTGTAAGTATTAAAGTGTTATTCTTGAAGATCTTCATTTAAATAAATGTCTGTTAAAGGACCAGTGTGTAGCATTTAGGGGGATCTATTGGCAGAAATGGAATATAATATTAATAAGTATGTTTTCTTTACTGTACAATCACCTGAAAATAAGAAGCGTTGAGTTTTTGTTATCTTAGAATGAGCCGTTTATATCTACATAGGGAGCGGGACCTCTTCTGCTGTTGTGGACAAATGGTGTTCTTGTTATCTTCGGTTTGAGATCCAACTAAATATTCAGACCTTCATTATAAAATAACATTTTATATAAAACCATATCTCTGTAGATTTTCGTATCTTGGAGAAAAGACTGAGAGAGGATGTTGTCGTGTTGATTTAGTGGGCAGCCTTACGTCATCAAACCTCCTGCTTGTCTTTGTTCTGGAGTCTGTGAATGAACAAAAGACACATAAGTCAACTTTAAACACATCTGTAGAGGAGGACCGCACATGTTGGTCAAGACAACAATGAGACAGTTTTCAGAACAAAAGAGTTTTGTCAATGTTCAAACAACACAGGTGATGAACTCTCTTTCAGTTATTATCCAGTGAAAAACACAACATGATGATTGTCGGCTTTGGAAGAAGGCCTGAGGGCCGAAACGTCATCTGAATAAAAGAGAAAGAGTGTGCAACCCTTTTCTCCTACTTTCAAGTCTACTTCCAGTGATCAGCACCTCATCACAACCCTTGGTGTGTGTTACTTTTCTAGTATTTGATAACACACATTTTGACAAAATACATTCAATGTGGTATTTTCACAAGTAAATGTATGTTTTGCTCTCCAGTAACACTATAGTGGTTTAATCCTATCTTGTCCAATGAAAGCTCTGTTAAATTATTAAAATATTTATTGATTGACACATGATAATGCGTGTAAAGGTTGATTGATGGGTGAGAGCAACACAACTTGAGACAGAATCAACAAAAGAAGACGTCACAGATTCCCCCTGTAACATGAAGTTGTCTCAAACAGATGTGCTAAAAGTCACGTTTCCTTTCACAAGAGTGCACTGACTGACTTACGGAGAACCAGGTGTGCTGGGGGAGGGAGGGCAGGAACATCTGTAAAGGGCTGCTGTGCTGGACGCTGAGCCTGCAGGGGATGGATCTGTGCCAGCCTTCCTCTTGCCTGATGTCATAGCACGCTTCATCATTTTCACTATTCACTGCCGTAACAGCTGACAGAGCTTGGAGCCAAAGATGATTCAGATTGTTCCTCGCAAAATGTTGGATGTGGGATTTTCCCTCTGTGTGTGTGCGTGAAGTCTTGTTTTCATTACAAGTCTGGTTACAAAGGAGCTTCTGTGAATCTATCAATGATCAAAGCTAATTTAAGAGACTATATTCAAGCCAATACAGAGAAAACGGCAGCATAAAGCATTAGTAATGTGCTGTGCTTATCCTGTCTGCTCAATAGTAGGCTTCAGAAAACATTAAAGATGCCATTGTATCAGGATAAAAGGAACAGTGTGTAACATTTACGGTGATCTATTGGCAGAAATCACGCTGCAAACTCCGGGTCTGAAAAGTGAAGCCAATGCTGAAGTGCCTTAAACTTGCATTCTTCCTAATAGCCAGCAGGGGGCGACTCCTCTGGTTGCAAAAAGAAGTCTGATTGTATAGAAGTCTATGAGAAAATGATCCTACTTCTCACTTGATTTATTACCTCAGTAAACATTGTAAACATGAGTTTATGGTCTCAATCGCTAGTTTCAAGTCTTCTTCAATACAGCATGATGTTCATTTAGTAAGTTATGGTCCCATTTAGAGTCAAATAGACCATAAAGGAGGGGATGCTTTAGGGCGTGTCTACCTTGTGATTGACAAGTTAGCCAGCCTTGTGATTAGCTCCGCCCTCTCGTGTCACTTCTGGTTGCAAAAAAACACGATGTCGACGGCCAAAATGCCAATCCCGAGGCTTCAAAACGGTAGTCCACAAACCGATGGGTGATGTCACGGTGACTATATCCACTTCTTATATACAGTCTTAAGGCAGAACTGGAATATAATATTAATAAATGTTTTTTTTAATGTATAATCACCTGAAAATAAGAATCATTGTGTTTTCATACCATAGAATGAGCTGTTTATATCTACATAGGGAGCGAGTCCTCTTATGGAGCCGGCCGCCATGTTTCTACAGTAGCCCAGAACGGACAAACCAAACACTGGCATTTTCACGTTTCCATGTTTTTGCTTTTGCCAAATGCCGCAAAATCCTACACACTGCACCTTTAAGGTTTATATTTCAGTATCTGACTCCTGTTTCTTTTGTGGTACCTTATGCATTTATGTGTATTTGTATTATGTTTAGCTGCAAGGTCTATTTTCCAAGGAGTTCCAAATAAATACTTAATATTATATAACTATTATCATTGGAAAATGCAGGTGGAATGTCCTTTAATATACCTGAAAAATCACAAAAAAAATATAAGGTATCAGGTACAATAAACACAAGCTAGGACAAAGATAATGCATCCCATTGATTTCTGTGTGAATCCAGGACATGATGCTCTGCAGGCAAACAGCCTGAGAGCTTGTTGTGTGTCTGTGTGTGTGTATGTGTGTGGGGTCGGGGCAAACCAGGACAAGAGCAGCTTCCCCGAGGGTTTGTTTGTTGAAACCAAATAAAGAAGACATGCTGGAGAACACAGAGGGCAGTGTGTCTTATTTGACCCAAGAAACTGGCTTTGGAAAAACCACCAGAAATGTGTTTCAGCTGCAGATGTCTGTTAACAGATCAGGGATCAGGGCTACAGCTCCTCTGGACCGCCGACGAATGTGCGATCAGTCAGCGCCCACTGATGGTGGTGAGCCACCAGCAACAGGCTGCAAAAAATAAGAAAGATAATGTGTAATTTTCCAGTTTCACAAATCAAGAGGAAGGAAATAATAAAGTCAACGGAAAAAAATACACCGTGCAAAATAACAGTCTGTTTCAGAATTAAGTGTTGCTTTTAAGTTTTGCTTTCACTTTTACAACATAGTAGGTGTAGCAGGCCCCTAATGACCCAGAGGCTTGAGGACTGATAACACACATTTAATGAGCTGATAAAACAAGATGTCAGGATTTATAATCTTAAAACTATATATATTTTTTTGCCACACATTAAAGCTTGTTGATGCATATGAAAAAACTAGGATTTCTCAAAACCAGCACAAAAGTCAGATGAGTAAAAACATTTAACACTAAAACCGGCATAAAAAAAGTGGAACAAAAGAAATGAAACATCAGGAAATCAAGATAAAGGCTAATAAAACTAACATATTTGATTTTTTTATACCATTGTGGGCCATATTGCAGATCAACAAGCTGCAATGGACTGCTTCAGGTACTGCATTTCAAATCATAACATGGCAAACTGCAGCCCAACAGGCAACAACAGCTGTCAGTGTGTCAGTGTGCTGACTTGACTATGACTTGCCCCAAACTGCATGTGATTATCATAAAGTGGGCATGTCTGTAAAGGGGAGACTCGTGGGTACCCATAGAACCCATTTTCATTCACATATCTGGAGGTCAGAGGTCAAGGGACCCCTTTGAAAATGGCAATGCCAGTTTTTTTCTCACCAAAATTAACTCTAGCTTTAAAACTGAGCTCGCTTCAACCTAAAAATCGCAAGTTGCGTTAATATGTTAAAGAAATTAGCGGTGTTAAAACAAATTTGCATTAAAGCGTTATTATCGCGTTAGCAGATCAGCTAGGTCAGGGGTCAGACCTTAAAAGATTTGACTTAAACAAAACTCACAGAGCTGAAGTGACGTAGCTGTGAAAGTATCTTCTTAACCATCGTCTTCAGGCGAAGGTGAATGATGTTTTGACAAAGAACTCTCTCTCTAATCATCACTGCTGTGGTTCTTCTCTGCAGCGATAGGAAACAGCTGCTGATCCTCCAGGTGGTTAAAAGCCAACATGTTTATGTCACCTGGTCTGAGTTTCCACTGACGAACACTACTGACGCTGACTGAGTCATCGAGAGGAGAGACTGAACATCATGTCTAGTTGATATCTCACTCTTTTACCACATGATGCCTGTTCAACTGAGGAATTTAGGTTTATTCTACTGAGGTTCACACTTTGGAGAGGATTTATACGCCAAACATGTAATAAACCATCTGAAGAGGGCAGACAAAGCAGTCAACACTTCTCTCGTAAAAATATCAGAGTTGATTTATTTATGTTAAATATGGAAACCATCCATCACAAACAGTATTACGTGATACAACACGGCAAAATCAGGATCAGAATCAGCTTTATAGGCCAAGTATGTGTACACATACAAGGAATTTGAATCTCTTTTGATGTATTTACACAGAAAAAGAAATAACAGTTTGGAAAAGGGACAACAAAAATGGACATTAAAGGTAAAGAATAGAAAGGACTGTTAAGTACACAAGTAGTGAAAAGTGAAATAAGTGTAAATATAAATATTACATAAACATATACAAAAACCTACCAATGACCATCAATAAAATAAAAATAAAATGTTTACATACAGGTCATTTGTTCTGTTAGTTGTAAACATACAAACAGTAAAACCACATCACTAAAAGTGAAAAGTAATTTAATTAAATAGCTTATTTTTTTAT
Source organism: Sebastiscus tertius (assembly GCA_916701665.1). NCBI lineage: Eukaryota > Metazoa > Chordata > Actinopteri > Perciformes > Sebastidae > Sebastiscus > Sebastiscus tertius. The sequence continues at coordinate 171,640 of CAKAOH010005840.1, forward strand.
GTAAATATTTTTTAATTAATTTTATAACATAAAATATAAAATGTAATTAATTTAAATTGAAATATTTTTTGAAGTTGAAATATTTAAATACATTTAGATTCAAAGTTAAAATTATTTACATTTAATTAATATTATTTATATATATAAATTAAAATATTTTTAACTTTGAATTGAATTTATTTCAATATTTCAACTGAAAAGATATTTCAATTTAAATTAATTAAATATATATTTTTTTTTATTTATTTAAAATATACCCTTTTTTTAACTAAGCTATTTAATTAAATTATTTTTCACTTTTAGTGATGTGGTACGCTTTGTGGTCACAAAATATTACGACTTATTGCTTCTTTATGACTTATTAAAGTAGAAAAACCAAGTTTGTATCAAATATTAAAATACAAGCATGAAAAATAAGTTATAGATGATTATAGAGACACATACTGTAGTTTTGTGTACTTTTGATCGAGGGCTGTTTTTCATGGTTTGGGCAAGGCTCCTTAGTTTCAATAAAGGGAAATCTAAATGCCATCCAGCACACAGTGATATTTTAGACAATACTTTGCTTCCAATCTTCTTGCAACAGTTTGTGTTTGGATCCTGTTTCAACATCACAATGCCCTCAAACACAAAGCCAGCTCCATAAAAAATGTTTTTCCCAGTTTGTTGAAGAAGAACGTGACTGGTCTGCACTGAGCTCTGACCTCAACCTCATCCAACATGTTTGGGATGAACTGGAGCACCGAGTCAGACCTCATCACCCAACATCAGTGTCTGATCTCACTAAACCAGAAAACTGGAGGCTGTTATAGAATTGTATTAATATCCATGGTTTTATATTCAACGATCACATATGAATGTAATGTTTGAGTGTCCAAATACTTTTGGCCATATAGCTTATACATGCATTTCTCAATGTGTCCCACTAGAGGGAGCTGTTGCATTGTAAAAGCTGAGGTAGATATCTCAAAAAGTGAATCAAGAGGCATCAGATCAACACAAAACTCCCCAAAAATGATTTCATATTTTCCTTCACAGTTACCATATATTTATTTTTCTATTATTTCTATTCATAGTCAGAGGATGCTGGAGCCTTTCCCAGCATGCACTTGGCAAAATAACACCTAGGATATGGTTTCCACCCCAGGCCCAGGCCTCAAGCACAGACATTCAGACATTGATATTCTTATTTATTGGTAGTTTAGAGTCTTTAATCCAGCTGACCTGCGGAGGACTGCAGGCTGGAGAGAACATGCAAACATTGTAGAGAACAGGATCAAACTGAGGAGTTATTCTTTCAGACAGCTGAACAAGGACAATACCAGAGTCTGTTTCTGCTAACTCAGACTCTTGAAAGTTGTTTGTTTGAGTTGTTAAACTGTGCGCCAAATCTTCATCAATTTGTCACCAAGGTATAAATGAATAGCTGCGTGAAAGGTAGGAAAATTACATCCATTATACATGATTTGTGGAAAATGCAAAAACACTGGCATGGTCCTTTGATTCTTCACTGTTCCACCAGACAGGTAGGTTTGTTGTAAAGACTACGAACCCTCAAATGATCTCTGATAGAAAAGTCAAACTTACCACCAGCAGCAGCACACAGAGGAGCATTGATCTACTGTACTGTAGCAGCTGCTGGTAACTTCTCACCCTGGTTGTATCAGGTCACTGCCATTAGCTCACAGGTGCCACCGTCCAATCCTGTCGTCTTGCACGGAGGCAACAGAGCCGTCTCTGTGTTCTCTCATCCTCCTGTTAAGTCTGCTTTGGTCCTGCACTGAGAAGCACTGGAAATTTCTGTGCAGGTTTGACTCTGCCAGGAGCTTTTGGAGTTTTCTGTTGTGGTGCAATGATGCTTGAGTGTCTGAGTGCAGACTGTTGAGGTTGTTTTAGTCTTGTTTATTTGACATGGTTTGTTTTGGGAAGCTGTTTTTTGAATTCTATTTTCAACCGATCTTTCTTTTGCATGCGTTCTTTCGTTTATCCCAGCGGCTTATTTGTGAGTTAAATTCACCTTGGTTGAACTTTACATTATTTGGTTAGATAATACCGGAGAGGCTCAACCTCCAGCCCCAGTTTGTGCCTCTCATACTTCACATAGCTCACCAGTATTTCCCTAATCGACTCCTGCACACCTGGATCAAAACAGATTCTGTCAGCTGCACGATAAAGCAGATTTCAACTTGTGACTCTGTTGTTATTCTTAAAAAATGCAAACTGAGCACTTTGTTCTACTTTGCTTGCTAAGAAATATTCGCAGTTTAGGGAACCTATTACTTTAATATTTTTTTTATTATGCAGCAGATGGATTATTATTTTCTTTTATCCATATTGACAGAAAAGAGTCTTTGAGAAAGTAAATATGTTGACACTCCTGTTTGTCTTGGTCAATTTTCATGTTTCGGGCCCTTCAATTACAATGAGGTTAAATTATAATGCTTATATAGAAAATTATATTTTAGATTGGTTTTCCCAGTTCGCTGTGGAAGGCGTTGACTGGCCTAGATAGAGCTCTGACCTCGGCCCCACCCAATACCTCTGGGATGAACTGGAATGCCGACTGTGAGCCAGGACTTATCGACCATCCCTGGTACCTGACCTGACATACTCCCGAGGTTGAGAGAGGGCAAATCCCTGCAGTGTGGTTGCAAAATCTTGTGGAAAGCTTGAAACCAGAAGAGCGGAGGCCGTTACAGCAGCAGATTAATGCACATGGTTTTGTGGCCGTCCACTTACTTTACTGTCCATTTAATGTAGCCCTGTAACTCAATTGAGAGGCACGAACTTGGCTACTACACTGTACCAGTGTTCGCTCCATAAATTGAAACAAAAAGCTGGAGGCAGCATTCAACAGTTCATGCCGTTCCCTTTTTCTATTGTATCCTTGACTCACCCTTGAAAGATTAAAACAATGAACCACTGTTAAGTCGACTTCATTCTTGAACACGTTACTGTTGAACAATACAGTTTACAGCGAGAGAGCAGGCTCGCCTCGGGCTGCTGAATTATGTGCCTGCTTTTGGTGGAAATTAACTCGAATGCAGTCAAGAGACTCCAGTCTCATGAGCCCAACACTTTTATTTGTTTGTCGAGTAACCATGGCGATGTTGTGCCAGGCTCTGGAAAAAAAAAGGAAGCCTGTGAGCAGCACTAAAGGCATCCGGCTTTACTGAAACAGACTCTGATACAAACACTATACTGCTGCTGCCGCCGCTGCTGGAAATTATTTTTCAGCTGCTCTCGCTTCAGCTTTGTTCATATGTATTTTTTTTTCCACAAGTAGCTTCAACTGGCTGGTTCCTGCAGTCCAGATGAATGAAACCAATCACCTACTGTGAGTCATTACACAATTAGATTTGCTATGACTCAAAATCACAAGCAAAAGAAGAACAAAAAAATCCACTGTTGATATCTGATCTTTACGAGAGGCACATGGTGATCATTTTTAAAGATAAAAAACAAACAAATGCACACTGGATTATATTAAATTTTAATGTGCACAGCGTGATATTTGTACAGTAAAAGCAAGGAAGGAAAAACATATCTTCTTATAAAAATATCACCTTTGGAGCTTAAAAACACTCAATTCAAGGAACAGGTGCTATGATATTACCATCCCTGTGAGAAGACAGCAGGTAGACTGAAGGTGACGGAGTCAAAGCGAGCTTAATGTCTCAATTAAACATACCCCTTCCCACCCCCCACCCCCACCCCATTGCAGAAACCCCACCCTACCGTCCCTCCCTCCACCCATCTCTGGGGTGGGTGGCATCAGTCTGATGCTGTTCAGCATCGTGTCCGCAGTCAAGAAGCAGGCAGCAGAACAAACTAGTCGGGGTAATTAAAAAAACAAAACGATTAAGAAGACAAAAAAGGATGGATGGTGCAAAACGATGACCAGATAACAAATAAAAAATGCATCCAAAATCACACATTCCACCTCACATTATCTTAATTCCAATGCATTAACCTGTGTAAGTACCACAGCGCGTAAGAAACATCTCCACACAAGCTTGTAACTGCACATCCTGAGTGCAGAGTGTGCAAAAGTAACCGCTAGAGCTCTACTACCTCTGCAAACACAGACGGGAGATCTTCATTAGTGCTATTCACTAACAATACTTTCCCATAGATTAGTGCACTGGAAGGAGGCCTTAGCTTGTAAAGTCGACACCCATACAGTACATACAGGATATTAAAACAACGGTAACCCTCAAAGTTCTTCATATTCATAGTGTAGAAAAAAATAAGCATTCACTATGGGACTATGGTGATGTGCATTTAAGAGCTTCACTGGAAAATGAAAAGGCCAAAGTTGGTCAGTAAACCCACATTGGAGTTCAAAAAGAAGAGTTTTTTTGCAAATGCTAACATTCTCTGTCACACGCTCATGTAATCATGAGGATAATGGTGATGAAACCTGCTGTTTGAGGTGGAGGTGAATTAAGAAGCCGATGCACAGGGCGAGTGAGCTGGGATGCAGATCATTTCTGCATTGTAAGGCTGTGTGGCGGGCGTGGCGGTGGCGGCGGACGGCGAGTTGCTGGCAAGCAGGTGCATGCAGGAACGAGGGCAGGTTCAGTGTGTCAGACTGCTGGAAAGCAAGAGGGGTGGAGGGTGGGTGGTCGGTGGGATGGAGGTCATGGGGCGGCAGAGGGAGGGGGTGCCGCCGTGTTGTTTCGGCTTGTGGGCTTGTTTTGTTTTTGCTGAGTCAGATAGAATTTGGCAGCGCTCACTCTTTCTCTCTGCTTTGACCTTCCTAACCCCGACATCCAACCACCCTGCCCCGCCCAACGGCTCCAAAAAAAACATAAGCGCGAGAGAAGACAGTGATACACCCTGACATCCCCTCTTCACATGAATCAATCAAAGTGATAAGCTCTCCACAGAAACAGTAAGAATGGAAGGAATTTACATCATGTGGCAAAACTAACAGAAAACAGATATGGAGCTCGGTCGCTTGCTTGACAAAGTTAACAGTGAGGAATAAAAAACAAAAAAACAAAAACAACAACAACAAAAACCCCTTGATTTCCTGTGCCCACCCGTTTGGTAACACCAACACTGGAGAGAAAAAAACAGCTGGTGGAAAAAGGCGGGGTCAGGTGCCATATAACCACGCCCCTTCACTTCCAAACAACCCCGCCCAGCTCTGGAAAAGTCTCATCTCTCATTTTCCAGAGGTCTATTTTATCTTCTTCTTCTCTGTTCTGACTTTTCCCTCCATCTGTGTTGCTCTAGCCCTCCCATCTTCCCTCCCCTCTTTCCGTTAATCCTCCTCCTCCTAGTTGCGGACGTTACACCTCCTTGGTTGTGGTGATTCGGATGCTGCTGAGGCACTTGCCCATGGCCTCGAACAACGGGTCGCAGAAGGTGTGCACGCAGATGGAGTAGACGCGACTGACGCAGTGGATCTCGATCAGGTAACTCTTGACGCACGGCACCACGGCCCAGATGTGCAGGAAGGACAGGATGGCGAAGAAGATACCCCAGATCAGCGCCAGGGGGATGCCGACCAGCGCGGTCAGCAGCCGGTAGCACCAGTACTTGGTGACGGTGAAGGTGGTGAAGCTGGCTTTCCACACGCCGTCGAAGCTGGAGGTCCCTGCAGGCTCGGCGATCACGTCCTCAAACTCTACCTGGAAAAGAGGAAGTGGCAGAGTGAGACAAAGTTGGCAAAAGTACTTGGTGCAGATCTACAACTAAAACAAGTCTGTCCAGCCCATAGATTGAATATAAGAAGTAGTCAACGTGACATCACTAATTGTTTGTAGACTACGGTTTTGAAGCCTTGAGTTCGGCATTTTGGCTAACGCCATCTTGGTTTTTTGCAAACAGAAGTGACGAGAGGATGGAGCTAAGTACAATTGAACGTTGAATAAGCAATATATTCTCACTCCCAACTCCACAAATACTTGGACGGGGTGCCCCTCTTGTGGTACTTTTGGACGGACCTTGGACGACATGTCAATATACGCTCGTTACATGCATAGGGTTTGATCAAAATAAACTTTAGTTTTCACAACACAACTTGAAATCCCGGTTCGTCATAAACTGTTACTAAAGGGCGCCTCTGTGCGTTGGTTTCCGATGCTGAGGGGCACTTACCAAACGGCGGTATTTGACGAGTCGGGAGTGAGAATAGGTTGACTGTGATTGGTTTGTGGACTACGGTTTTGAAGCCTTGAGCCTTGATTAACTTTCATGAAGTGAAAACACACTGTGAAAGGGTTAAAGTTGTAAGATGAAAAAACAAACAACTCCCAGACCGGACAACGCCGTGGTATGTTGAACGTTTCTATCAGCTGGTGGCCAAGCAGCTGATAAATGAGTCACTGATGGTGAAGCATAAATAAATCAGCTGACGTCAATCAGCTGATGCAAGCCCGACGTCTTTGCCTGAACTTATAGAAGCTCCATTTCCTGTTGCGTTGATCAAAAGTTTTCAACCTTAATTTCATTGAATGCCATTATCTCTGGGTGGCAGCTGGAACCTCATTGATGGATATCTAAAAACCTTGTTGTATTGAAGTAAACTGAAACTGCCGTGGATTTATGACACTAGAGGTAAGTAAACAAATGTGTTTTAAGTATTGAAAGTGAAAACAAAATACTAGTAACCATCACACCCTAAAAGTAAATTGTACTGTTAGTACACAGAGGCACTCACATTAGACTCACCATTATGACTAGTCAAATACCTTCATCCACCACCAACAACAGTGTTTCACAAGAGCCCTGATATGGTGTAAATTAAACCCTCACCATCACACAAACTTTATAGTCCTTCTCCATTATTTCCACATAAATCAGCTGCTTCCCTCCCTGTTGATATGTCAGTTTGCTGAGATGGAGGGTGGGATTCCTGGCAAGATTCACATCTCCTCTTCGTGGCGACTGGTACACAGTCGAACCACCAACACACCGCCCCGCCCAAAATACTGATTGCTACACACACTATCTCTGGCATCTGCAAAGGATTTTTGTCTCCAGAGCATCCTGAAAACATCAAACTCCACATAGATAGATAGATAGATAAATAGATAGATGTAGTCGTGCTTGGTGGTTTAAAAGCACCACGTCATCGTTTGATTTCTAAATAATCATTGGGCTAAATTGAGATCCTAAAAGCTTTTACATCTGCCGTTGTAAACTCTCGCTGTGTGGTACGTCTTTGTTCGGAAAAATCCCGTGGTGCACAGGATGTGATGTGTTTCCCATTTCTGGTTTTTATAGAATAAACAGAAGGAAGGCTGCACAGTTAGTGTGACCAGTGATGGCCAAACAACCGACACAGACTCAGAGTTCAAGACCTCCCCATACTACTCTATTGGGCCTCCACCTCCCATTAAGATGAAGAAGAACACTGGACTTCTTTTCACTGTAAACACATCTCTCAGGCTTTTAAATGTGACAACCCCTGCAAGTGTCTGTGACCTGATCGGTGCTGTTTAAGGAATGAAAGTGTAACTAACTGGCACACTGTAAACACAATGCAGACTCTCCCTCTCTCTCTCATCCTCTCCACAGGCTTCTGAGCGCTGAGTCAATATTTATTCTACAGTTACTTGGAGACTGCGTGTCGTCCAACAGACCTGTTGGGCTACTGATGGCTAATGGCTGTAATATCAATAAGTCACGCAGATATTATCCAGTGTCACACTGACAGTGAAATGGAAAAGTTCTAAGTGAAATACTATCTACTGTTTGGAAGACGTGAAGCCCACTTACACAAGCTGACTGTTGGCATCAGAGAAAAGCACATTATGGTTTACTTTTTCCATTTTAGATCCCTGAAAAATAACTTTATTTGTTAATTGATATGCTATTGACCGCATACCAATTGGAAAATGGAAGAAAATTCTGTTTTGTAATGCCATATATTCATGATAATTATCAAACTGCACAACTCTCCACCTTATTAATGGACTAGTTAGACATTTTAGGAAGTATGCTAATTTTCTTTCTTGCCCAAAGCAAAGACTATAGAAGCAAGGAGACAAAACTTTTTTTTTTTACAACAGCCGCTGCTGCCATTTTGGACTGAAAATGCTTATTATATTTATAATATTTTTATGGTTCAACACAGGCCATTTCGGTGGAGACATGGCAATGACAAAAGAATGGAAATAATTTTGTTTTACTTTTGTACGGCACTTTGTAGGAGGACGTTTTACAGGCGTCTGCTAGTCGCTTTCGGTGCAAAATGGTGGTAGCGTAGCTTTGCTGTAGGGTTTGAAGTTGCAATGGAACAAACAACTGACCTTCACTTCTTGGCAATATCTGTTCTTTGCCCAAAGTTAGATGAGAAGATTGATACCACTCTCTGACTGTTTAATTCTAAGCAGGATCTAGCATCCAGTTAGCTTCGCTTACAATAGCATGAAGACTGGAAGCAAAGAGAAACAGCTAGCTAGTTCTGTGCGAAGGTAACCAGCACCTCTGAAGCTCACTAATTAACTCACTACTTTGTTTAATTTGTACAGAAACCAAGAAAACCATAGTGTAAATTGGTCAAGTTGTGAATTTATAGAGGGTTATGTGTGGATACGTGTATTCCTGGTCAAGCCAGTCCGGCACATTTCCAGACGTAAAACCACAACTTGATGTTTTGGTACTTCGATTTTCTTTACGGATTAAACAAACAAATTCTAAGTGAGCTTTAGAGGTGCTGGTTTCCAATCTACTGTATATGTTAACCGTCTCCTGGCTCTGTCTGATATATCGATCTGACCTAACTTAGAAAGCGAATAAGTACATTTCCAAATAATTCCAAAAATTCATTTAACCACGTCGAAGAAAATCTGCCAGGGTAGTAAGAACATTGCAACCTGTTTTAGAAAGAGATCACATTGTTTCAAGAATTTTCAAGATGTAAGTGTTTCAGGAAGGTCGCTACACTAGAAAAAAGAAAATATTAACTTGACTTTAGAAAACACTTTTAGAAACAACTGGATTCTTTTCACTTGTTCTAAAAACCTCAAAGACAAAACGGATATTTTGGAGTCTATGAATTTGAAGCATGTAGACTATAAAACCCATCTTGGGGCTTACTTTCATACCGTTATTCATTATGTAAGAGGAAATGTCATGTTTTTTTTCCAATCCTGGATGTCTTGTTTTGAAACAGAGCTTTTCAAATATCCTACTTATACTTTGTCTTAAAACAGCAGCTTGTGAGTCCAATTCTTTTACTCCAAGCAGCATAAAGCTTCTCTCACAGCACCAACTGGCAGCTCTCACGACAGCCTCATAATATAAATCTGACTGCAGCCACAAAACCAGCACAACGTCCATTTAATTTTTCCACAGCTACAAATTTTAAAGTGGACCCACTCGGCTCCAGTTTCCAGAACTTTGATTGGGACTAAATGAGGGCACAAACACAACCACAGCAGGATGGTGGAGAGGTCTGACTTCATAAAGTGAAGCTGTTTGCTGCTTTTTTTTTTCTTTCCACGGTTTTAGTTTTCTAAATACTTTTCTGTTTGCAACATCATGAGGAAAAATCCTGGAGTTTTGCATATAAATATCTAAAAAACATCACCTTCAGGTTCAACTGTGTAAGAATTGGATTGATTCTTTTCTACATTAGAGGGTTTTATTTTTGTACTTTTTTTGTTAATTTGGATTTTGTCAAGAAGAATGAAGAAGATCACAAAAGTCCACAATATCAGGCTGAGTCTGGGAGCATGTCTATGTTCCCTCAACCGCATAGACTGTATAAAATATGGATTTAGTCTCCGTGATGTCACCCATAGGCTTGTGAGGAGCCGTTGTGGAGCTCAAAGTGGGTGGCTCCGGCCGTTGCCATCTTGGCAGTGAAGACACAGCCTAACTCCCTGGCTAATCAAAAAAATGTGCAAAGAGGTGGATCGTCGGTGGAGCTGAGGCGACCTGAGTTACGCAGCACAGCAGAGCAGACAGCTAGCAGCTAGTGACCAGGTATGGCACCCATCTGTCACTCAAAGACGCCAAGCCCTCAATCATGCCTAATTTTAAGCCTTAATGTAATTTAAACGGGGTGAGTTATATAAAAATCACCCATGAACGGGGAAATTAGATACGAACCAAAGCTGTTTTTTGTACCAGGCTTTAAGCATGTTTCTTTCTGCTGTAAAGTTGGGCATTTTAACATGGAGGTCTATAAGGATTGACTTGCTTTTGGAACCAGCCTCAAGAGGCCACTCGAAGAACTGCAGTTTTTAGCACTTCTGCGTTGACTTCATTTCTCAGCACCGGAGGTTACCACTTGCTCTACCCTCAGCCATATGTTCCCTCAGATCAGAACCTCCGCCAGTGCCGTGCCATTATTCTGAAAATGTCTCATTGGACCGAAATGCCCATTGTTCTGAACGCCAATTGCTCAGAAAATACAAACAAACTGAAGCACATGGCTAATTATTATGCAGAATGACATCATCGGATTTTCCGGTCACAATATTTTTTTACTATCATGGCAAAGGCATGACCCGTCCTACTGGGCCTCTGGTTGGCTTACCCTGATATTCTCACCCTAACCAATCTCACTCCTTATGCCTAAACCTAACCAACACGACCAACGAAGGCAACAAGTAGTCGAGTCGTAGCCAGACTGTCTGTCTGTTATTGGATATTGATAGCGCGATTTCTCAAAAGGTTATTGACAGATTTGAACATGGGCCAGAGATAATGCTGAAGGAACATAGGCCTGACACCCTGAGGCCTCATGATTTAACAGTTATTGAATAAAGAAATTCAATAATTTAAACATCTACAGCATGAAAAGCATTTTAAACACCAAAACGTTGTGTGCTTGTACTGCAGCAGCCCAGTCATGCTGGGTCAAAGCAGAAATCAGAGGTTTGATGTGAAACAATGGCGTCTCGGGGTCAGCATGTGACCAGTCGGCAGGGCGACTGTATTATTGAGTAAATAAGGCGATGTGCTATTTCTAGAGCTCTATCTTCAGGCTGTCAACTCTGCTTGAGTGGGCCGCTGGAGGAGAAGGTCAGTGCATAGCACATTAATGGACTCTTTTGTTGGTTTGAGGGCTTCGGCAGTCAGAGGAAATATTTGGTTTGGATCGGGAGAGAGATTAGGATGATTGGCAGCGGAGATAACAGACACAGACTCATTCAAACGAGACACATTTTGCATCCAAATAGTTTCATTAAAGTGTACTTTTGATTTGAAGTGAACGCAAGTGTAAATATCTCATATTAAAGCTCAGACAACAAATTAATTCAACTTTTCATCTAAGATGCTTTTTGCAAATACTTCCCTAATATCACAAAACCACTTCAGTTGAACTTCACATAAACACCTAATTCTAACTTTTAGTAAAAATGACTTGCCAAATATCAAATCAATTTTAAGGTATCTGTGAAAAAACGTTCTTAGGATGCTTTTTTTGTGTGATGTAACCCTTCTTTTGCACACACTTTTGTTAAATTTGCATGACATTTGGATGGAAACAAATCACTGAGTTTGAAAGAGTTTCATGAGCACGAGATGTCTCGACTCACAGAGGAGCGTGTGATCGTTTAACTGTAATAAAAGCGCAGAAATCGTCAAAACTGGAGGCATGACATTTTCATACAACAATGACAAAAATCTATAAACATCCCAGAATGAGTGAGTCAAGTAAAAATATGATCAAGAGTCGGCTAATCATAGGCTTCGCAGTCCCAGAGGGAGTGTTTCATTCCTTTCAATTTGACCTTGGATCAAACTTCTCACAACTCCCTCTGAAAACTTGTCTCCAGTGGGGACATTTCCACTCCTCTGCTATATAAAGACCCACAAACTCTCCAGAGGAAGGAAAAAACTCTCATCGCAGGGCAAACTCCACATGCATGTCAGTAATGGAACTTGTTTGATGTGGCCAGGTGATTGAGGCCAGCTGCAGCAGCTACAGGAGGAGAACAGCTTGTATTCCTCTTCTTACAAAAATGCACTGTGTGTGTTAGTGTGTGTGTGTAAGTGTGTGCATGTACACTACGTATAGCATGTCTGCATGTGTGGGGTGGGGGTGGTGGTGGGGTTGCTGGAAGGGATTCCCTGCTTGTGCGTTTCATTGGGGCGCACTAAACACACGCTTCCACTCTTGGCAGAACTGTTTTATTGACCTCAAAGCACCTCAGAGAAGCTGTATACAGCAGCACACTGTAAAAAATACAGGCTTCATCAGAGTATATTCTGAAATCCAGGGGGAGGCAGTGAGCATCTTTGGATTCCTAACCATAGAAAGTGTGTCTAAATTTGTCAGAGGTCCCTTGAAATACTGTTGGGAGTTCCTATGAAGAGATTTCGTCTGTTTTTTCAAAAATAGTTTAGAGCAGAGCCTTTACTTAAAGGGGACATACCATGCTCATTTCCAGGTTCATACTTGTATGAGGTTTCTACTAGAACATTTTTACATTCTTTAACGTTCAAAAAAACACATTATCTTTCTCGTACTGTCTGTCTGAAACGCTCCGTTTTAGTGCCCAAAAAAGCCCTGATTGGTTTGTGAGAAAAAAACGACACACCTTTGTAAAGGTAGTTCTCAAGCTGTGGGCGGTATATTCTAATGAGCCTGCATGTGACATAGGAAGGGGAGCTAAATCTGAATGGCTTGTTGGATCACATGGTTTATGATCCAGGCAGCCCCACAAAAAACTGACTTTGGTATCTTGAGTGCCTACCAACCCACAAACTGTGAAATAACACAAAGAAAAAGTGAGTTTCATGATATGTCCCCTTTAAGTTAAAACAACAATAACAAATGCAAAAACACTTCATTGAAAGTAAAAGTATAATCAGAAGGATGCATGTAAAGTGTTGAAAGTAAAAGTGCTCATTATTATGTGAGTTGTGTTGTCATTAATGATTACATTGGATTCATGATGCATTATGATGTAAGTAGTTAATGTTGTAGTTGGGCAAGGTGCAGCTTAACATGTTGGGTGGGTTAACTGTATTTTATATGCTAATTATACTTTTATGAAAATCTTAATCTGTAACTAGTTACTGCAGCTGGGGATCCTTGGATTGGAGTAGATGTAGAATACTTCAATTAACCAAAATTGCCTCCTAATTGTACTTAAGTACAGTACTTGAGTAAATGTACTTATTTAAAGTTTCAGGCTCTCAACAGTCCCCTACAGCAGTTTTTAAATTTTACAGTGTGCGTGTATGTGATTTCAGATAATTTCACCAGCAGTCTGTTGAGTTGATTAGAGAGGGGCGGGACAATCTTTCTATTCTGAGACTGTAAGGAGAGTCTGACTCACTGTCACAATGGAGGAGAATTGGGAGGGAGAGAGAGAGAGAGAGAGAGCAGAAGAGTGGTGGACGAAAAGCAGAAAACTGGCACTTTGGTGAAACTGTTCATGTGGCAGAACTGGAAGAAAAGTTTTATATATATATATATACATATATATATATATATACTGTATAATGACTATGTTTTGTACTGCACATTTTCTTCTTTTCATACTCCATAACACTAAATGTACCTTCTTTCCCTTGCAAAAAAAGCAAATGTGAATTCATCACATGTGCAACACATTTCACAAATTTGTCACGTGGCACATATTGGCACATGTGGTTTTCAGACATTTCATTCAAATGATACATTCACATGTTATAAAAAAACGATAATTAACATGTGGAATGTACTCTGTTACTCTGTTTATACATCAACATGCCATGTCATTAAAGCTTCACAGAATTGAAATCAATCTCATGACCCAACACCCAAAAGTAATCTACTAACGGTTATCTTTTCAATCAACTAAGTCAATCATGTCAGTCTGTCAGTAATCATTTGGAGGCTGACAGCAGCCAATTCAAAGCAATTTGCTCCTCTGACGCAACTATAGGTATGTAGGGAAGAAGGGAGAGAGGGAGGAAGGGAGGAGGAAAGGAGGTAGGAGGGAGGAGGGATGGGGAGTGGTGAGGGATATCCCTTCAGACACACCTCTACTTGGCTACTTGGGTGTTTCCCTCCCATATCACTACTTTAATGTATGTATTTATTCTGTTTATATATCAAAATGCCATGTCATTAAAGCTCCACAGAATTGAAATCAATCCCATTACCCAACAACCAAGAGCAATCTACTAGTGGTTATCTTTCCAATCAACTAAGTCAATCATGTCAGACTTGTCAGTAATCATTTGGAGGCTGACAGCAGCAAATAAAAAGCAACACATGCATGGACATTTGCTCCTCTGAGGCAACTATAGGCATGCAGGGAATAAGGGAGGGAGGGAGGAAAGGAGGTAGGAGAGAGGAAAAGAGGTAGGAGGGATGGGGAGTGGTGAGGGATATCCCTTCAGACACACCACTACTTGGCTACTTGGGTGTTTCCCTGTTTTTACGAGGCAGAGTTCAGGCATTTCAAAGAGCTGACCCCTCCTGTCCCATGCAACGAGCTGTTTGACCCCACTCTCCCCCAGCTCTTCCATGCTACCATGCAGACACATCAGGTGGCTTGCAGCTGCACCACTCCTCCTCCTCTGCTGCTATACAACCTCTCTCCTTCTGCTAACTCCTTGAAACAAAATAAACACCACCAGCCCAGGCTGCTGTCTTCATGGAAAGAATTCTACTTACTTTCCCAAAAGCAAGGCGTGTGCAAACTGTGGGAAATGTTTGTTCCAACAACAGGAAATTGGTAATGTTTCCTCTGTTGGTGTGCAAGGATGTGCAAGTTTTTTAAGTCCGCTGCTTGTGCGGACGCGCAGATATTTACACATGTGGATAGCTCTCCATTGTATCACCTCAAGCGTCTCTAATATCTCTGCAAAGTCTTTTCCTAATAGGGGAAAATCACCGAGGTGGATCACTGCTGGAAACACAGTGCACAGAAGTAGAGTGCGCAAAAGAAGTGCAGTGCGCCTCTGACGCGCATGTTAGAATAAACTTATTGTCTAAGGGTAGATGGAGCAGATTGGGTTTTATATTTGTTGAAATAGCTGAATGAATTCAGTTTCCCAAAGTTTATTTCACTTTAAAGTGATAGTCACTGAGCAGAAGTTAAGTGCAAACAGGTATTCTGGTGAAAGTTATGGTTTCCACGAAAATAGAGAGAGAAAAGCTGCACGTTTAACCCACAAATATAAAGCTGAGAAGTTTAACACCCTCCAGGTTTTGACTCACCTTGACTACATCGTCGTTAATGCGCTTCGGGTCCCGGTTGACCAGGTCGATCTCTTTGGTGTGGACATCCTCCATCGTCTTCTCGTTCAGACTGTCGTTGTCCATGGTGTTTTTGTTGTTAGGTTTGTATATGTTCCCTTGTTTTCGGATGAACGGCGAATGCAGAAACTCCTGTCGTGGATCCGAGAGGAGGCAGAAAGAGAAAAGAGAGTGAAGAAGAGGAGGAGGAGGGATGGTGCGTGTGCAGCGCGCTCAGAGAGAGGAGAGAGAGAGACTGACTGGAGCTAAGAGTTACAAACAGGGGATGGGTTTAAATGAATAGAAAGTGAAGCACCACACCCCTCAATTTCAGCCACAAGGGGTGCTCACCACCCGGAGAGAAATCTAACATCCTGAGCTGACACACACTTCATTCAACGTGCACCTGAGAGCATGGAGACGTTTTTAAGAAATGCGTAAAAGTGCATATCCAAAAATATTAAAGAATCTCCTGAATAGGCTTTTTAAAATATATTTCGGGTATTTTATAACAAAAATGGTTTAAAAACCATATTTATAATCTCATCTCGCTAAGTAAAGTAAAAACACGTTGGGTTTCCGTGTCCATCACCTTAAAAACGGAGTGCGTAAAGACCCAATTGGATCCCACAGAGCTACTTTGTCCTTCATGAATCTTTAAGCACATTCTCATTTCTAGTTTGTGGCTTCATTGCTTAGTGTTAAAGCATGAGTACTGACTGAAATCTTATGTTAGAAAAATGCTGCGGGTTACTCTCCTCTGGCGCTTTTACGCACGAACATGACAACTTTTGTGTTCATGCGTAAAAGCAATAATCGGCTCGTTCTGTTAGTTAATAGAGATTTTTAGCAGGTCAAATCTCACACCCACTTGCTAATGCATAAACTCAATGGTCCTTCACATTCCTCCAGTGTGTGTGGGAGAAGCGTTCATGACCAGGTGCCAGAAAATAAGATAACGAAGACGCGCTCTGGAGTCAGAAAAAAAAAAAAGAAAACACACATCCAAATATCCCTTCACGAATGCAACTTATGAGCGAGAATAATAATCAGCTCCTCGCTGAAGAAAATATCCATGTCAGCTAAAGAAAAAAAGACTTTGAACTAAAAATAGCTCCAGCTGTACATGAGAGCAAATACTGTACCTCCTCTGTGTCGCCGTCCTTCAGTCCTCCTGTCATGCTGTCCTCAAGTGAAACAGACAAGAAGACAATGTAGGAAGCCGAGTAGGAGGCGTGGAGGCAAACTGAGAGGACTGAGGCTCTTCTCAGTAAAGGGAACCTGTATGGTCATCTAATTCCTGCCCTTTTCGCTGAACGTGACTGGAATTTAATGCCAGGGCTGTGAGAGGAAACCTCCGGTGTTTTCTTTCGGATCCTGCAGAGATCTCCTGTCACCTGTGAGCAGAGAGAGACAGGAGAGCCACCCAGAGGAGAGACTGGCTGACGTGATCTCAAACTAAAGGACTGTTGTAACTGTGGAAATTACTTTAGTTTCGGATCGAGTCAGAGTATAGCAACCTTTTTGTTCAGTGAAATGTGGGCGTTAATTGGGAATGGCAAGGTGTGGATGTTTGCCATACCTTAGCCTGAGGGGGGAGAAAAAAATCATGTGTGGATAGAAGAGAGAGAGAGAGAGAGGAAAATATATCAATAATAATCAAAACAGAAATTAATAAATAAGAAAATTGAAGGAGTTTTTCCAGAACTAATCAGAATTCATTCAGCTATTTCAACAAATATAAAATCCAGTCTGCTCCATTTACCCTCAGACAATAAATTTATTCTAACATGTACAGCTCTGATGAACCCAGATGTGGTGAACTGACACTCTCAGCTGTTGTTCTCAGCAGCTGTTGTTCTCAGCTGTTACAAGGTTGGGAAAGCCATGCTGGTCACTCTGGTTTGTTTACATTCTTGTATCAACTCACCTTGGAGTGACACCAGCTGGCACACTCAGCTGTTTTCAGCCAGTAGATGGATATGGTAGGAGCAGTGTTTTGGGAGGTGTGTCTGTTGGGAGTAGCACTGAAATAAGAGCTCATGTTTTTAGATTTCTAATGTGCTTTTTTATCTAAGAGCAAGATGCATATTTAAAGGTACAGTGTGTAGGATTTAGGAGGATTTATTGGCAGAAATTCAACATAATATTCACAAGTTTTCGTTCGTGTATGATCACTAATCGACCAAGATTCACTGTGTTTTTTATTAGCTTAGAATGAGCCCTTCATATCTACATAGGGAGCGGGTTCTCTTCACGGAGTCCACCATGTTGCTGCTCCATGTGTCTACAGTAGCTCAGAACGGACAAACCAAACACTGGCTCTAGAGAGAGCCTTTTGGGTTTTTACATTAACTGAAGTGTAGTTCTTCAACACACTTGGAGAGGGTGGGGTGAGCGGAGGGGTATTCAGTTGGTTGCAATCTGCAACCTCACCGCTACATGCCACTAAATCCCACACACTGGCCCTTTAAGAGAAACGGTGCACAGATGTTATTTTGTTTTGAGCATTTAATAAATAAATAAATAAATAAATAAATAAATTAATACATTTTAAAAAATAGATAAATAAATACATTTAAAAACAAATTAAAAAATGCTAAAATAAAAATAAAACATTGTACAATTTACTCTCCGTTCCTTGGGTAGTAAATTATTTATCGACTATTGATAAAGCCAGTAAGTGAAGACTTAAACTAATTATAAATGGAACATTAATAGAAAGTGGTAATAAGATTTCTAAAAGTTTTTCCTGATGAGAATTTCTGACATGTGGTGACACTGCTCTGCTATATCTTTGAGTCTCTGTGTCACCGCTCCTTTTCTTAAGAAATCGGCTTTTCTTATATTATTATTGCTGTGAGAGTCTTAGTTTTGAATTTTCAGCATTCTACCCTTTAACCCTTCGTGTTTAAGAGGTCGAACTGTAATTATCCTTCATTGCAAGGAAGACATTAGCCAAAACATTTGTGCTTGTTAGTCATCTCCTGTCTATGAGTCGATACACACAAACTGAGAACCCTAAAAGGTTTCAAGACTCTTGTTGTTTGCATATTTCTTGTGAGAGCCAGCCTCCCTCTCAAATCACTCATGCTGCTGGTTTTTATGCATCACTTAAATAAGAAACAGTGCAGTGAATCTTTGTTTTCTTTGTCTTTTATTGTGAACCATTTTGTGACATCATGCTGGAAAAGTGCTATACATTAGTTACTGTTCTTTACTTTATCAGGTGTGGCACAGAACACCGACCTGTTTCAAATATAGATGTTATTCTGCTGTAGACTCACAGAGGACGCTGCATCAGCAGTTTCTAATATTTTCTGTTTGTAAACGACTCTACAGTATGAGAAACATTGTTTTTTGCACTATATGAAAAGCTGCAGGATTCAAAATGGAGAATTTGGTGTTTGGTCATTTGGTCTTGGAAAGTGATGTCAACATGTGACTTCTCCTGAGGCCTCCAACACCCCAACACAACATCACTTTATGATGAGAGTGAGTCATGGTTCCACAGCAGAAAGGATCTGTGGGAACGTCACGCGGAGGCAGTTTAGGTTTGCGATTAGACTATCATAAACATGTAAATGTGTCTGAGTCTGTCAGGGCAGACACAGAACAGGTTCATAAACAGCTGATTCTGTTCCAGCGTCTCAGTCTGGAGGATGGTGCTGGAAAAGCTGTGTGATCATAGTTGAATGCTCAAAACAAGAACAACCTTTCTGACCTTGAAAAAGTAATGCCTGCTCTTTTAATTTAAAAACAGCTGGTAGCTCAAGTGTGAAATAAACTTGCCTTTAAAGGAATACTTCACTCACAAAATGACCATTTGTTTATCAATTACTCATCCAGTGTTGCCTTGAATTTACTTACTATTTAAAACACTTATTTAAATAATCTCCCATGGACGAGTAGCGCGCCTGTGCAAGTGTGAGACTGTTAATGCATGCAAAGTGTTTTAAATAAGGTTTTAGCAAAGATGCATATGTTTGGGAAGTAGTGAGCATACGACTGGATAAATGAGACTTGGATTATGCTGCACGAGTTGTGTGAGAGTTTGTAAACGGATGTTTTGAGTTTTGCTGCTGTTTAACAAGGCCCTCATCTACTTCAATTCATCAAGACTCTTCTCCGTTTTTTGACTCTTCGTTCACCGAGGAGGCTTGCGATCAAGAATTCAAGATAACACAGCTAGGGTGAGTGATTGATTTACAAATGGTCATTTTGGGAGTGAAGTATAGGATAAGACTCTAAGAGTCTATACATACATGATGAAGGCTTTAGACTGGATTCATTACAGGTTCATGATGATGGTTATCAGGTAAATGTAGTTAATTCACTGACTGACAACAGAAACAATGTAGGAACTGATAAAACAAATATGCACACAGTGGAAGGCATGTGATTTCCTGTCAGATACATATATTTACCAACACACAGGATATGATGGAGCTATCACATGTGTTTAGCTCAGTGGACACGAGACTGATAGGAACCCCTGACTCATCATAGTATGGAACGTAGTGACGGTGGTAGAATATAAGTACTACTAATAGCAGCAGCAGCAGCAATAGTAGTAGGAGTACCAGTATGTAGTTTCACCAACAGATAACATCAGTAGTATCCTAGTAATATTAGTGGTATTAGTATGGTTTGCTTGCCAGAGGGGAGGCCAGAGGTCAAAGGTCAGGGTCAGCTGCTGAACACTTTAGGGACTATTGTTCCCTGAGTAAAGGCCTGTAGGTGTATCATCAGTTGTAGCATGCAGCATGTTTGGAAGCCATAGCAGTAGTTTTAGTAGCGATATAGTTAATTTATTATATTATCATTAACTGCTGTTATAATATTTTATTTATGTGTGTATCAGTCTATGGCTGAAGGTCAAAGGTCAGGGTTCTCTTCAAAATGCTTTACCCTGCAGGCAGATATTTGTGGTTGAAACATACTAGAAAACAACATCAATGTGTTCAGAGCTGTCTCCAAAATGGACTTGTATTTAAAAACATCACACTGCTTTGTTTCATGGTGTGATTGGCTTGTTGTGTTTCTGTAACTATATTCCAGTCACCAACAACACAACACAGTCAGCACAAGACAAAGCAGCTGAGCTTCACAGGGCAAAGCTGCACATCAGAAATGTTTTTTTTTTTTTCATTTCAAAATAAGAGTCCATGTCTTTAGCGGAGGAATTTTGCCCTCAGTACATCTTCTCAGGAAACACATATAAAGCAACCTCTTACATTAGTCATTCAATATTTATGCACCATTACACTACTGCATTATTGTTTACAATTTACAGAATCAGTCCGACTTATAGATATTGTATGTTATTTTACCTTGTTGTATTGTTTATATATATTCTTTTTACAGATATTTATCTTCTTTCATCTACTTGTATGTACTGTACATAACAGCTAAATATTTATGTTTGCTGTTTGTTTTGTTCAGTGTTTTGTTTTTAGCTGTATTTCTATTTCACAATGAGAACAACAAAAAAACAGAGTCAAATTCCTGGTATGTGTACTCCCACCTGGCCAATAAAGCTGATTGTGAATCTGACATCCTCCCAGCTTGTGTACTAAAGTTAAGAGGAGAACCATGGCTGGGTTTGTTCATTTCAAAATAACAAAGAAGGACAAAAAGGGGTGTGTACCTGAGATGCTCATGTTAGAGAACAAAAGACTTCTGTACATTCAGAACTGAAGATAATTGTAGGTATTTAGTGCTGACGGACTACAGTATGCAGCAAGGTAGTTCAAGTAAATAGTATCAGTGGTAGTAATCTCACAGCGCTGCTCACACATGGAGTACGGAACATCCCAATTTTTCTTTTGTGATATACAAAACCCTGCTGTTGATGAATGAATATCGGGTGGAGATGCTGTACAGGCCTGCAGGTCTACCAGCGAAGCCTCAGGTCATGTTCCATCGACCCACAGCTCATCTCTGTATAGGAAAAGTGTCTTGTGCAATCTTAGCAAAAGTGATTTACGAGAGCTTTCTGGCACTCAGCTGCAGATCCTAACCACACTCATCTCCTGTGACAGAAGAAGAAACCACACACAGAGAAATTACCTTTAGGAAAAAAATGTCTTTATTTTGGTCAACACATTTGAGGCTGTTAAAGCAAAAGCTCTGAAACGAGTAAATCCACAAAGCAACAGTTCAAAATGATCAAGACAATTAAAATTGAACAAATAAAAGTATTTTTACTGACAAATACATGTCACACTATGATTGATTTGTCTAAATAGATATACTTTTTGAAATATAGCTGGGGTCGATTAGCGCTACATGATGTTGCCGAGGAGAAAAAAAGCTTTAGCCACACACCTGGGTCTTCCACTATTGCATACCTCCAATCTCCTCTAAACACAAACATATTGGCTGGCAGCTTATCAGCAGTCTAGCATCGGTGAAGGGATTAAAAAGCCCTGACAGAACTGCTGCCTTCAGTTGTCCGCTGGAAACAAAACATCACGTCATATCAGAGTGTCTGATTCTCTGGGGTTTAGGAGTTTGGCAGGTTAGCGCGCGGCGCAATGTTGAGTAACAAGTTGGCATTGTCGCATACTGTAACTGTAACAAGCTCATTGGTCCATACGCCCGCTTTGTGACAATCTGTATTTTAGTAAAGTGATAATTTCACCTTTAATTCCTGAAATCATAAGAATGTGTCCGCCTGATGTTGGAATAGCACTTTACCAGGGAAGTTTCGCAATACATTTAGATGACCAGTCATGTAACAACGGATCAAATGAAGACATGAACTGTAACAATGTATACTCATACAACGGTTCGTATGATATCTTACGAAAAGTTATTTTGTTACTTTTCATGTGATGTTCAGATTGTGCCTGTGCAAGCAACAAAACTACTTGGTTAGGTTTAGGAAAAGATCGTGATTTGGGTTCAAATAAGTACATTTGAAATACTTGGTTAAGTTTAGGTAGAAAAACTACTTGGTTAGGTTTAGGAAAAGTAAGTAAGTGTTGTTACTTAAGTACGGAATTTACGTTACAAATAAGTCATTGTTTGGGTGAAAATAAGTACGTAAGTGGCGCTACTTAAGTACGGAAGTTACGTAACAAATTAGTCAACATGGACGTTTCACACAGGATACCAACACCGGTCTCCTGGGTGAAAGTCCGGTGTTTTTAGACCCGCCCATCCACCCCGACCTCCTTGCTACATGGAGTTTATTGTTCTTTATACTACGTCACCTGTCCTTTGCTCACGATTACGTGGGTTTCATACGAATTGATTATGTGGGATATATTCAAGTGCAATAATTTTCAGAGGTATAGCTACGAACAGTGAGAGCAGCCTGACTGTAAATGTAATGTGTGTCACTTTCAGTGATAAACCCACAGAGATTTATCAGCCAAGTCTGCAGCTCTACTGAGCTTCTTGAGCCTCTTTTAGTTCACTGATTTGGTTTAACAGCACTTTAGCTGAATGGTTAGATCTCCGTGACCTCATCAACCCTGTTTCAAGAAGCAGCAGGCAGTCATTTTCAGAAAACAAGCTCTGATAAACCACTGCACACTACTGTGCCAGAGCAAAGCACCAAACAGGAGACAACTAGACAAGTACGGATCTGCCACTCAGCTCCATAACGGTTACACCGATTCTCTCTATATCTCCTTCAAAATTTTAGATTGTACAGCTCATAGCAAGTGGGAACTGTGCAGGCTTGTACCTTAAACTCAACTTTTACTTCCACTGCAAAAAAAACAGATAAAAATCTTGTTTCTGTCTGATCCCTTCTGGCTGTAGAAATATTAAACCCAGCCTACTAACCAAAATAGCAGAGCTGAAGCAAACAACAACCTCTAAATTAAATATGCATGTACCGGAGTCTCAGCTCAACCGAGGCTTCAACCAAACACAGTACGAAATGTGGAACGCCTTCATCACCCTGTAGCTACTCAAGTGAAGTCCTCTTAAGTCAGATACCGCGAAATGTCGAGAATTGGTCGTTGCATAAATAATAAATTAGAAAGCCACCGCTTCGATGATATCCAATCCTTGTTTTTGACATAGTTCAATAACATGTTACAGTAAAACAACTCTATAGCTATGTTGCGTACAGCTGACGTCCATATAAAAGCAAATGCCCATTATTATAGCCAATGCACTGTGAAATCAACACAGCAGATTACAGTAAAATAAGCCTGAAAACGTGCAACAAGCTGCATCTTAGCAATTAATATTCATATGAACTCCTCGCAGATTCAGTTCATTACATTCAACTTCTAGCTGAATTACTTGCAATATATACAATATGTGAAAAAGCAGAAATATTACATCTCTCAGCAAGTCAGCAGTATGTTTGCCTTCCTTAACAACAACAACGTTACACTCCTCCAACTGATCCCACGGCTCTCTCAGCCACATAGTAATGGAATGACAAGAATTATTTTTGGGTCATCTGCAAAACAAGTCCATGTTGGGTGGTGCACATGAACTTTTCATAAAGTCTCAAACATTATCAATAACATTTACTTTCCTATAGTGATGTGATATAGATTTCTATCTCTCCTCACTAAACATTGAAATATATCCAATTATATGTAACATAGATGTTGCTTCATCACCAAATTTAGCCCAGCGTTGAAGATGTATATTCACTGCAAATGATCAAATACTTATTGCTTACTGAGCCTAATTCTTTATAAATTTATATTTATATAAGTACTCTGATCAGGACTCTTCAAGATTTCCCATTTGACTTTATGAAGAGCTCATGTGTTCCACTACAAACATCATTCAATCGCTTTTTTTTTCTACAGTCCTACAGTACTTTGCTCCTCAAGGGGACAGAGAGGTGGTCTGCATCAGTACTCTGTGGTTTGCACTTGAACGGAGGACAGGCTCTTTCCCATACTGTGGAAGAGTGGCGTTATGAACATGTCTGTCAGACTCCTCCACACCACCTGGAACGATGGTAAGAGCATCACGACGCTCTGGATCACCGGCATCACCAACCTGGAAGGACGAGGTCAAAAGGTCACTTCAGAACAGATGCTGAGAAATTATGCTTTCGGAAAGTGCAATAAATAATAGGTTAATATTGTACTTTTCTTGCTTTTGTTTACTTGTATCTTGATTACATCTCTTGGAGGATAACTTATGACCTGACCTTATCACCTGACCTAATGAGCTCATCTACAGAGGGAAAATGTTTGAGTTTGAGCAACACTGATGTAAAGATGATTACACATAACTTTTCAACCCAGTGACCAAAAAAAACATTTTGGAATTGTACGCATCTGCAAACAACGAGATACGTTCAGTATCAACGTTTCTGAACCCAAAAAAACTTTTCATAAATACAATCCATATCAGCCTCATATCACAGTTGTGGAAACGCACAATGCAACGTTGTTAACAAAACTACTTGGTTAAGGTTAGAAAAAAACATCATAGTTTGTGTTAAAATAATGACGTAAAAGCGCAATGTACCAGCATAACGTGACAGCGTAACGAAACAGCATAACGTAACAACACTAACAACGTAATTATCATTAATAAGCAACAACAGCCCTTAGCGCACTCTCTTACATAATGTTAGGTAACAAGCATAACAACATTACGTAAAATGATACGTAAAACAACGATAAGTAAAATAATGATACATAAAACAGTGATCCGTAAAGCAGCGATGCGTAAAACAATGATACGTAAAACAACAATACGTAAAACAGCGATACGTAAAACAGCGATACGTAAAACAGCGATACGTAATACGTATGCTCGATATACTACGCCACTTGTCTGCGCATCACTTGATATACTAGGTCTATATTACTAGATTCATAAGATACCAATATCTTCACTCTAGCTTTAAAGGTCGGTGGCAATCCTGCGGGTTAATAAAGGCATAATCCGGATTTGAATATTGATGTTTGGGTGCATTTGCACCATCTTTAGAATAATGTCTAATGTAAAAAGAACTGTATCATTTTGTTACATTCCTACAGCTTGTGACCTCCACTCTAATGTATTACATAAAATAAAGGTGCGTTGTGAATGTCGTGTCCTCCTTTAGAGCAGCACCCTGTCCCTTCCTGACATTCTTCATGTATTGACCAGCTCAGTGTCACCACTCAGTCCTCTATTGATGAATACCTGTGGTTGACGGAAGAATCATGCTGAGCTCGTGACCTCACCTAGGTGAAAGGTCACAGCTAAAGTAACTCTGCAGTGCTCTATCTGCATTAGAAGAATGTCCCACTCTGGTCCGCAAACAGGCCTGTCTATTGCTGCTAGAATGCCAGCTAGCCGGCAAAGGGCACGGGGCGTTCCTTCCCCCCAACTACCAGTGGAACTCAACATTCCTCCCAACTTTCCATCGAGCGCTTAGTTCTGGACATAACGTGTTGTTTCATCAAGTGTTAATAAATGGACTCTTTGGGAACATATGCACGATTTGCTCTAAAACCTTGGAGGCACCTGGTTTAACTTGATGCATATGGCCGACATAAGCATGACATCATTATCCAAATAAAAGTATAAAAACAAAACGCTGACAAAATGTTTCAACATCATGCTATGTGTGATGTTAACGGTATAAATAACTTCTCTCAATGTTTGTCTAAAGAGCCAGAAACTCACATGTTGCCCCTGAGGAAAAAATTTTCCCACAGACAATTAACTGTGTTTTTGGTGCTCTAAATAGAGTTTTAGGGGATATTATCATACTTAAATAGATTTTTGGATCACTATTATATAATCTTTATGATATTTGCAGCACTTAGTACAAGTTTATGGTTATTTTTTCAATGTGTTTTTTTAGGGCTGTCAAAGTTAACGCGATAATACTAAATAACGCTCCAAACTTACACTAACTTTTGGCGAGGAAAAACTGTCATGGCCATTTTCAAAGGGGTCCCTTGAGCTCTGAACTCAAGATGTGTGAATGAATTGGGTTCTATGGGTACCCACGAGTCTCCCCTTTACAGACATGCCCACTTTATGATAATCACATGCAGTTTGGGGCAAGTCATAGTCAAGTCAGCACACTGACACACTGACAGCTGTTGTTGCCTGTTGCAGTTTGCCATGTTATGATTTGAGCATATTTTCTATGCTAAATGCAGTACCTGTGAGGGTTTCTGGACAATATCTGTCATTGTTTTGTGTTGTTAATGGATTTCTAATTATAAATATATACATATATTTGCATAAAGCAGCATATTTTCCCACTCACATGTTGATAAGAGTATTAAATACTTGGCAAATCTCCCTTTAAGGTACATTTTGAACAGATGAAAAATGTGAGATTAATTTGCGATTAATCTCGCAATTAACTATGGACAATCATGCGATTAATGACAATTAAATATTTTAATTGACTGACAGCCCTAAATTTAAACCTCTCTGTAATTCTTTTCACTATTATCTACAGTTATGATCTGCAAGCTATTTGTGTCCATAAAACTAATAAGGGGGAGAGGCCCATCTGCTGCCCAGCATCCACTCAAACCATGCTTTGTAAAGATAATTCAAGTCCAGCAGTACTCTGGTGGTGTCAAATGTACTCTCGTTGTGTCTCTACACCGTGACACTTCTGACCACATCGAATATCTTTCTTTATTGGACATAAAACTTTTCATAAAATCCATACAACTAATGGAAATTCAGCCATTCTAAAGCTGTCTTGGTGAAATCCTACAACCATAATAACAAACGTATTAATGAACTTTTACAGTAATTAAAGGCAGGGTTGGTAAAGATTTTAGAAACATATTTTGTTATATTAGTTGAAATTCTCATTACATCTTGACAGTAATCAATAAATCAAATGCTCTGACAAAAAATAATTGGCAACACTGAGTTCCTTTTTTTTGGCTTCATCATTTTTAAATATCTAGTGTACTCTTGCTAGTTTCTCAAGATCGCCCACCCTGCCTTTAACTGGTATGTGGAAGATACATACAACCAGGTTATAATGCAGTTTGTACTGTATACAAAAGTCTACTTGATCTGCCTGAACATCCATCAGTATGTTATACATATGAAAACTAAAATCCACGTTTATTAGGCCAATACATTTTCACAGAGAAAATGCTTGTTGGAGTTGTTGTGCAGTGATGTGTGTAGCTACAATTCTATATTTTACATACAGGTTATAATTGTGACATAGATACAATTTAAATTAGGAAATGCATTTAAATGATGTAATAGTAATGGCCATAACTAAATATGTACCTGTTACAAACATGCTATATTACCTCAGTTAACTTAAATGTCACCAGTATCCTAAGATTTTGCTCCAGTGTACTAATATATGGTGAAGTTATAAAACAAAAGCCAAGGCACAGTATGAGATGCAGATTAATTTTATTCTACTGAACAACAGACATGCTTAGGGAGACATCAGGTGCCTCAGAAACAAGAATTCATTCCATGAGCTTCACTCCTCGTCGTGTCCTTTCTGAAATGAGGGGGAAAAAAAACAAGTAAACAATTATTATTGTTTGTCATGCTTTTTTAAATGCATTATAATTTGTGAAGCAGTGGCACAATCAAAACCTTTAAATGTGGTAGATTCACTATCCTATATAGTTGTTAGGGGTGGGAAAAAAATTCCCATATTTCCCTATGAAACAATTTTCTTTTTCGTCTTTTTAACGATTTTGAAATTGATTTTATAATGCCAGAAATTGCTTTATTTGAGACTATGCAAAGGTACGAGGAAGTTTCTCATAAACAGTACCTCAGTGTTTTCTCTGTAATCCCATTCTTCTGATGAGATGAAATATAATATACTGTTCTTAATATTATATAATTATATATTTTAATCATAATACATCATCCAGATTGCAGCAGCTTCAATGCTGTAATTACTGTAATCGTAATTGGGCCCAACACAAAAAAAGGATAAAGATAACTGACAATCAATAACTGACCTTTGACCCCACATCACGACTCTTTGCACGAAGCTTGTTGACCTGAGACTCGGCGATGTCGGCTCTCTCTTCGGCTTCATCAAGCTCATGTTGAATCTTGCGAAACTTGCCAAGATTATTGTTGGCCTGTTCCTCCTGTAGAACAGAGAACACAATAACCTCATTAGTGCCTGACATACAGTATATTTCTGCACTAATAACGTGGCTTATGTAATGAAACATACTTCTAAAGGCATGAAACCAGCTGACACCACTGGCAATTGTTTTCACTTACATTTCATACAAAATAAAAATCCAATTTTGTGTGTAAAATTGTTTAATAATCTTCATTGACAGGATGGTTGTACTGGACTGTGCAAATCTAATGAAGTTAAGATAAGAAAAATCCTGTTATGAAGCCTGAAGTTATTTTTGTCCATATTACCCAGCTCTACCACTTATCTTTCACTATATTGAGCTACTCTGGCTTGAACCGTTTTCATGCTTTGTATCCGACATTAGTTTCTCTAAAATACTAAGAGTACTTACAGCTTCCTCTGTAGATCTCTTGTAGGATTTGACCTTTAGCTGCAGCTTGTCTACCAGATCTTGCAGACGGGCAAGATTCTTACGATCCTCTTCTGTCTGAAAACAAAAAAGAACAAAAGAATTGTAATTTTGAATGGAAATTACAATCTCAGTGTTCCACAATTTCGCAAATGAATTGAAACTTGCCTGATAGGTCAGCTCTTTGATTCGTCTCTCATATTTTCGTATTCCCTTGACACAATCGCTGGACTTTCTTTGTTCAGACTCTACTTCACTTTCCAGTTCTCTGATCTGTTGAGGGAATTTTTTATATTTAATATTTTTGTGTAGGTTTTTCAGACGTTTAATATTGTTAGATTTTGATGATGTAGTGATTTCATTAGATTGTTCATTTGAAGTAATTGACACTTACCCTGGCCTCGAGCTTCTGCACCTGCTTCTTGCCCCCCTTCAAGGCAATCTGTTCAGCTTCATCCAGACGGTGCTGCAGGTCTTTGATGGTTTGCTCCATGTTCTTCTTCATACGCTCCAGGTGAGCGCTGGTGTCCTGCTCTTTCTTCAGCTCCTCTGCCATCATGGCAGCATCAGTAATGGCCTTCTTGGCCTTCTCTTCAGCATTTCTGCACTCCTGCACCGCATCCTCTACTTCTGTCTGAAGCTGGGATGTATCCGCTTCCAGCTTCTTCTTTTGGTTTAGCAGACTGGTGTTCTGGTTGAATGCAAAATCTGATTATAGATTTCCTCATTAAAATGACAATAGAAAAGACTTGCGCAATGACTGTATCTCACCTGTGTGTGCAGTAGCTGCACCCTTTCACTAACGTCCAGCAGCTCTTGCTCAGCAAGTTTGCGACCTCTCTCAGTTTGCTCCAGAGCACCCCTGAGCTCCTCTATTTCGGCCTGAAGCAGGTTGTTGCGTCTCTCAACCATGGCATTGTTTTCCTTCAGATCATCATTGGCTCGAAGAGATTCATCAAGCTGGAGCTGAGCATCCTGGACGATGAAATCCCAAAGAATTTCAGTTTGAGTTATTTGCGTGACAGCAATTGGATCATATTTTTTTCTCCAGTTCATTCATACCTTCAGATGTGCATGAATAGCCTTGAGTTGTTTCTGAGCCTCCGCTGCCTGCCTGTTTGCTTGGCTTAGCTGGATCTCCATCTCATTGAGGTCTCCCTCCATCTTCTTCTTCAAACGGAGAGCCTCATTCCTGCTGCGAGTCTCGGCCTCGAGAGAGCTCTGAAGAGTATCCACAATTCGCAGTTGGTTTCTCTTTGCTTGCTCCATCTCTTCATCTTTCTCAGCTATTTTACGCTCCATGTCTGCCTTAATCTGGTTGAACTCGAGCTGGGCTCTGAGAATCTTCCCTTCCTCATGCTCCAGTGAGGCCTATCACAAAATATATAGAATGAAAATTAAATTTGTGAGAACTTGTTACCAATTACCAAAAAAATGTTGACGAGGTCCACCGTTAAAACATTCAACATACCTCTGCTTCCTCCAGGGCTGTTTGTATCTCAGACTTCTCTTGTTCCACCTGTTTTCGAATCTTCTCAAGCTCATGAATACTCTTTCCATTCTCACCAATTTGCGTAGTGAGGTCAGATATTTCCTCTGTGAAACAAAATGTAAAATGAAGTTTGGTCATTAGAACAAATTCTGCAATAGAGGCGTAAGCTGGTGTTGCCCTTACCCTGCAGGTTCTTGTTCTCTCTCTTCATGGTCTCCAGATGTTCAAGAGATTCTTCGTAGGAGTTCTTCAGTTTGAAGAGCTCAGTGCTCAGAGACCTGGCTTCCTTCTGAGAGCCCTCCAGCTCTGTTTGAGACTCTTCGTACTTCTGTTTCCACTCTGCCAGGACCTGAAATATGTATGTAAAGGTCAATGATCCTCTAATTCTTCATCTAAAAGAGCAAAAGTACCATACTGTTTGTATTTTAAATTCAACCTTGTCAAAGTTTCTTTGCTTCTTGTCCAGAGCAGCAGCAGCAGCATTAGACCTCTCCACATCCACCATGAGATCTTCAATCTCATTCTGCAGCCTGTGTTTGGTCTTCTCCAGAGACGAACATTTAGCATTCACTGCTTCAACAGTCTCCTCAGCGTCCTGCAGACGCTGGGCCAGCTTCTTTCTGCATTATGATAGAATTTATTCATGGTTAATTGCTTTTTAAACTTTGCTGAGTTGTTCGGTGAAAATACATTTTACTCACTTTGCCTCCTCCAGTTCCTCGGTTCTCTGGATGGCATCAGTTTCGTACTTAGTTCTCCACTGAGCCACCTCCGAGTTCGCCTTGGACATACCACGCTGCAATTCAGCCTTGGCCTCCTGCTCCTCCTCATACTGCTCCCTGAGCAGGTCACAGTCATGACGAGCAGACTGCACTGCATGGGCTAAAGCGTTCTTGGCCTGAAATGAAAGCATATATTAGTGCATCTTCATGTTCCACCATTTGTACCAAGTTCTCACTGGTATTCGGTTTCTACCTTGACTTCCTCCTCTAGCTGTCTTTTAAGGTCTTCAATTTGTTGAGTGTAGGACATTTTTCCTCTGGTTAGTTGAGACACCAGGGATTCCTTTTCCTCAAGCCGCCTTGCAAGTTCACCTAATTTTGATAGAAGAATAAAATGAGTACTTCATAATATCCCATCCTTCGTTCCTACTCTCACCTATGGTCATGAGGGCTGGGTTATGACCGAAAGAACTAGATCGCGGGTACAAGCGGCCGAAATGGGAGGAGGCCATGGGGAAGACCCAGGATCCCCCAGTCAGAGCTGGTTAATGTGGGGTTTGGGGTCCCCTGCTGGAGCTGTTGCCCGACCCCGGATAAGCGGTTGAAGATGAGATGAGATAATATCCCAAACAAAACACACTTTGAATCAAATGCATACCATTCTCAGTTTGAAGCTTTGCTTTCTGCAATGAGAAGTCATTGATTGTGCGCTGTCCCTCTTCTGCCTTTGTTTTGTATTCATTCATCTGGTCTTCCAGAGTTCTGCACATTTTCTCCAAATTATTCTGGAAACAAAAAGAATAACAATGGCACATAACCTACTTCAAACGGAACTAACAAATTATAATGTTAATCAACCAATGAGTAGAAAAACGGAATACATAAAAGTATGTTACCTTAGCCTTCACAATATGTTCCATATTGGAGACCACATCATCCAGCTCCAGTCTGAGCTCACTCTTCTCCTTTTCCAGTTTCTGCTTGACTCTCTGCAGGTTGTCGATCTGCTCTCCCAGATCAGCCACACTGTCGGCTTGTTTCTTCCTGAGTGTGGCAGCAGTGGCTTCATGCTGCAGAGTGGCCTCTTCAAGGTCTCTGCGGAGTTTCTGGAACTCGGCCTCCCTCTTCTTGTTCATCTCAATCTGGGCAGATGTTGCTCCACCAGCTTCCTCCAGCCTCTCACTGATCTCCTCCAGCTCTCTGGCCAAGTCCGCTCTCTGCTTCTCCACCTTGGCTCGGGCAGCTCGCTCTGCCTCCAGCTCTTCCTCCAGCTCCTCAATGCGCGCCTATACCAAAATGAAAGCAAACTCTTCAATGGAATTGTTTTGCTCTTATGACTAATTGTGTTCTAAAAATGTCCTATTCATGCAAAGCTTACCCAACTTTCTTTATCCTATTTAAATTATTACCTGTAACTCCTTCAATTTTTTCTGGAGCTGGGCACTCATTGCCTGTTCGTCCTCTATTTTGCCAGTGAGTTGGCTGATTTCAAAATCTTTCCTGTGGATAAAAATTAAAATAAAATAAAATTTGCCAGCTGACACATAGTTTAAAATCTATTTGTCTTTTACAAGTGCTCTTTTCATATTACTTTTTCAGCCTCTCTTCGATTTGCTGCTTGTCATTTTCCAGGTCCATGACACTCTCGAGAGCCAACTTTAGGTCTCCCTCAAGCTTCCGCTTTATTCTCTCAAGGTCCATACGCACTTTCTTCTCTTGCTCTAGAGACCCTTCAAGCTGTGGGCCGTAATACATAATTTCTTATTCATTATTTCATGTTACATACAAATCCACCTGAGCTTGTCAATTCTTACATCATCCACTTGCTGCTCCAGCTTAGCCTTGGCCTTGGTCAGAGTGTTGACTTTGTCTTCTTCACTCTGCAGATCATCCAGTGTTTGCTGGTGAGCTTCCTGTAAGGCTTTCTTCTCCTTGGTCAACTTGGCAATGATTTCATCCTGAGCAGACATCTCTTCGACCAGGTTCTTCACCTACGGCCAGAGGACATTTTTATCAAGGACTTAAACACAAATGTTAATTGGAACACAGAGTAGTTTCACAGTAATTAGTGTTAGTGGTACCTTGTTCTCAGTGGCGTGCTTCTCTTTCTCCACTTTAGCCAGAGTTAACTCTAAGTCATCGATGTCTTTCTTCAGCTCGGAGCACTCATCCTCCAGCTTCCTCTTCTTAGCAGTCAGTTCACCATTCATCTCCTCCTCATCCTCCAGCCTCTCAGAGAGCTCTTTGATTTTTGCCTCCAGCTGAATCTTGCTCTTGATCAGCCCCTCGCATCTTTCTTCAGCATCACCCAGATTATCCTGCTCCTGTTATTATTTTAAAAAGGCATAGCGTTAGACACCGGCAGACTTGATTTTAATATTATTTGTAATGCTGACAGGTTTTAAACGTACGGATTGAACTTGGAGCTGCAGGTCGTTCTTCTCTTGGAGAAGAGTGACCATTTTCTCTTCAAGTTCCTTCTTGCGGGCCTCAGATTTTGCGTAAGCCTCTTTTAGTTTGGCAAACTCTTCCTTCATGTTGGCCATCTCCTTCTCATTCTCTGCTGATTTCAACAGAGGTTTGATCTTGAAGTACATCTTCATCCAGGGCCAATTCTTGACCCCCATGAATGCACGGATGTTCCACTGGATCACAAGTAGTGAATCCCTGTGGATAACAGATCATTGTCTTTATAGCTGTTTCTAGCAGGGAAAATCCATGGTTGTTCTTTCTTTCTTTTTTTTAATTTGGTATGATGGTTGACAGTGTGGTCTAGTTGTGTTTTTTGGGGGTTAGAAGTCCAGGGTGCCCAAAACTTTTTACATTTTGTCCAAAAACTGTAATTTTTTTTGGATTTCACTTTCGTATATGGAATAGAACTCGGAAATTATTTAACTTAAGAACTTCAAGTTTGGTGTGATGGTTGACAGTGTGGTCTAGTTGTACCTTTTGGGGGTTAGAAGTCCAGGGTGCCCAAAATTGTGGCCAAAAACCTTTGGCCCTACTTAGTAGGGGTCAAGCAGTGAGCGGGGGTATGTGAGCCATACTCACTTTTTTCTTGTTTCAATGTCAGAACTGTTTGGCTAGTCTATGTAAGGCAGAATATTTTTGAGGTACTGCTTTTCAAAAGGATATTGTTCATGGCTTCAGTTTGAAAGGTTTTTCGTGGAATTTTTCCCTTATTGAATTACGGGTCGAAGGATCGAGGGCGTTGTATTCTGTACAGATTGTAAAGCCCCTTGAGGCAAATTTGACAAGTGATATTGGGATATATATGAATATGAAACTGACCTGACTTGACTAACAGAGTTTGGCCATGCTGTGAGCAGTTACCTGCGTTCAACAATCTTCTGGAATTCAATTCTTGCCAGAAGACCTCGTGCCCGGGATTGGATGCCAGTGATGATTAGTGCTAGTCGGTCGTCTCGCATCTCCTCTAGCAGACCCAGCAGTCCAGCTTTGAAGAACACCTTTTTTTATAGGGCCAAATTAGATATAGCCAGTAGTAACATATCCGTTATGCAAAATGCATTTTCTATATATACTACTGACCTTGGTGTGTCCCAGTTTGTACTGGCTGTGGTCAATATCCAGAGAACCCAACAGTTTCTCGGCAGCCTTCTTGTTGTCGATGAACTGTCCCTCAGGAATGGCATTAGGGTTCAAAATACGGTATCTTCAAATTCAACAGATACAAATTTTGCATGTTGTGAAAATATATTAAAAACATCCCAACAATTCCAACACGACAATCATTGGTAGTTTTAAATATGGGTTTGTCCATCTCATGCAAACCTCTGTTTGAAATCTCCATAGAGGATCCTGTTGGGGAAGCCCTTTCTGCAGATTCTGATGCCTTCCAGCACACCGTTACAGCGCAGCTGGTGCATCACCAGAGGGTTCTCCATGGCCCCGGGAGTCTTGGTCTCATTGGGGATGATGCAGCGTACAAAGTGAGGGTGAGTAGACCTCAAGTTGGTCATCAGCTTGTTCAGGTTCTCCTGCGAGTGTTTTTTTAACACAAAAATTTTAATACATTTGTGTTTTCATTGTGTTCGACACAATTACTTTAAAAAGATTGTATTGTAAATTGAAATATGTGCCCAAATTATTTAATTTGTTATGTTATCAGAGATCAGAAAGTAATTGTGTCATAGTCTTGGGATGTGTACACAGTACTGCTTTACTACTACTGCTAAATTATTAGCCTGAAGAAGCTTTCTGTCTTGGTTAGCTTAGACCCTCTTTTCATCTTTGCTGATTTACAATAGTATTGCACCTACATATGTGCATAATTACACTTCTTCTAGCTTAGGCCCATAACCACTATTTGAAAAATGTGAAAGAAAAAAAAAACATGAATCTCTTACCCTGTGCAAAGCTGATACAGTTTGGAAGGATGAACCTTTTTTCTTGCTACCTTTGCCCTTTGCACCAGAATCTGCAAATTAAAATAAAAGAATTAAAATCATTCTGTCAAAATTTAGCAGACAGAAATCTGTACAAAAATTGTACAGTAATTCAATCTATACCAATATGTTAATAATTGTTAACCTTTACTGTAAAGTTTTAATTCATTTACATTAATCTCAACTAGTAAGTGTCCACATACCTGCATCAGCTCCTGCATAACCAGCAAAGAGAATAGATAAAAGCTTAAGGGTTCTCGCTGTGACAAATGCAGTACATTCAATTGATTCCTACCTGAATCTGATCCCGCATAATTTGCAAAGAGGATGGATAACAGCTTGAGACTAGACTTCTGGTAGAGCCCAACCACGGTCTCATTCAGTGGATCCTTGTTCTTCACCAGCCAGTTGTTGATATTATAATCAACAGTTCCAGCATAGTGAACCAGGGAGAAATGGGCCTCTGGTTTTCCTTTGACAATTCTGGGCTTCTGGAAGTTGGCGGATTTCCCCAGATGGTTGTCATAGAGCTTAGCTTTAAAGGTGGCATCAGAGGCTTTGGGGAACATGCACTCCTCTTCAAGGATGGACATGATACCCATGGGCTGAGGAGAGTATAACGAAGAAAGTAAGATAGATTTTCGAATTTTTGGCAAGACATTCAAAATAAGTACATTTTAGGCTTCAGGAAAGAACATACTGGAATAACTCTGGGGTCATGCAGCACTTTTTGCCTGAATAAACTCACCTTTTCAATCAGGTCAATACAGGCCTGCAAGTCCATTCCAAAATCTATGAAAGTCCATTCAATGCCCTCTTTCTTGTACTCTTCCTGCTCTAGCACAAACATGTGGTGGTTGAAAAACTGTTGCAGTTTTTCATTGGTGAAGTTGATGCACAGCTGCTCAAAGGTGTTGAACTGTAATAACATGGATAGTAAGCAGAAATTAACTCCAGCATGAAAATGTTAAGCAAACATTAAACGTTACTAATGTTTATTAGCTTTGGATTCCATTCCCAACTCACATCGAAGATCTCAAACCCAGCAATGTCCAGTACGCCGATGAAGTACTGGCGGGGCTGCTTGGTGTCCAGTGATTGGTTGATTCTTATCACCATCCACAGAAACATCTTCTCGTACACTGATTTAGACAGTGCACTAGTAGCATAGTACACCTTAAGGGAAAAAATAATCAGTAATATGTTTAAAACTTAATTTATTATTAAATCAAACTATCCTCAAAAGGTTCTCTTCAAGTCATTACCTGAGCGACATTTTGTCCCTTGGTGACCCACTCGTTTCCTACTTTGACTCTTGGGTGACAGAGACCTTTGATGAGGTCGGCGGAGTTCAGGCCCATCAGATATGCAATTTTGTCAGCAACTGAGAAAGTGAGGATATACATAAGTCTCTGTCTCTTTAACGTGACACTGGGCATGCTCTTTCAGCTCCTCTTTCTCTTTAAGGTTCTTTGACACACAAATGTGGTCAAACATGTCAAGGTTGATACTCTCCCTAGTCCAAGGGATTCTTTTTTACAGCACAAGCTTGCTTAGCGCAGCTTTAAAGTAACTTCAGATTGAGTTGGTGCAGTGGCTCATAACGGTCTGTCAACTGCCCTCACAATGTTACTCTCATTCATTTGCATTTGTTTAAGTCTTTAGTCTCAATGAAACAAAAGCAAAATGACAGGAAAAAAGCCTCAATACATATATATATAATATAAAAATCATAAAAGTGGTGTGACGATTATCTTGCTGGACAAAACGTTTAAGTATCAAACGTTTGTTTGCCACAGAGCTTATTTTCTGCAATAATCCAAAACCCAATGGAAGAATCCCATTGGCTTTTTGTTGAGGGAACCTGTGTGATTCTAACTTCCGGGTTGGCCTACTAAAATATGTGATCCCCGCACCACTCTACACCCATTTACATATGACAAATCTCTCTCACCTTCAGTGCCATCAGCCTCCGCCTGCTCTTCTCGCTGCTTCTGCTTAAACTTAATGTTACCAAAGTGCATGATGGCACCAGTCAGCTTGTAAATACTGTTCTTCTCTTCTTGAGTAAAGCCCAGCACATCAAAGGCATCCTGAATGAAATTAACAAAAAAATTATAATAATTCTGGTAATTTCTTATTTTGTTCAAAATTGATGTTTGATTAAGAAATGTTGCGCTGTTGTAAAATCGAAAATTCAGCTCACATCAGTGGCCATCAGCTCGTCAGCATCATTGATAGAGGCTACTGTTGTCTCTCCTTGGGAGATGAAGGCGTAGTCATAGGGGTTGTTGGTGATGAGCAACATGTCTAAAGAAATATATTAAAAAAATAGAAAATATTTATTTTATGATACAATGCGTGATACATTATAGTACTAACCATCCATCACATGTATATAGTACACTTACCCAGAAGTTCAGGCTTCTTCTGAGACAAGATCTGGTAGAAAATGTGGTAGTCCCTCTCAGCTTTGAGCTGATAGGTCACACGAGACTTTTCCAGAAGGTCTGTCAGAGGTATAATATATTACGTTATGTTATTGTGTTCCAGTATAAAATAATTTGCTGTTGGTGTAGGTTTAGCTTTAATTACTGGCATCATACCACTCCTTGATGCAATAATACAAATTCAACAGGTTAGTACACAAATAACACATTTTCTAAAACAAAATGCCACAATTTAATGTGGTCAAACATTATTTAATTACTTTTTAGTAATTTTTTTTTGGTTCGGTGGTTACAGCAATAAGCTCCTTGGTTCAGATTTGCATCTGCACGTTCCCCCTCTATCATTGTGGCTTTCTTGGATCGTACTGATGTTCTATATGGAGATTAGGCAACTGGAGACTCCACATTGCCTATAGGTTTGATTGCGAGTGTAAATTTGTGTGTTCCTACAGCATGTGTGTTAGCCCCTTTTGATAGACTGGAATCCTGTCCATGATGTATCCTGCCTCTCGCATGCAGGCATTGGTTCTAGCACCATGCATCCCTGCAAAGAATAGGTGCCCTAGAAAACCGATGTATGGATGGATTTAGTCTCACTTACAAGTCTCGATGTCGGCAGAGGCCAGCTTTCCTCGGTTGTCAAAATGAATTCTGATGAATTTGCCCTAAGAGGAAAAGAAGTATATGTCTAATATGAAACATTTGCCACGTCAGTGATAATCAAGTAGCCTCACTGCAGTCACACAGACACTTACAAATCTGGAGGAGTTGTCATTCCTGATGGTCTTGGCATTCCCAAAGGCCTCCAAAGCGGGGTTAGCCTGAATGATTTGATCTTCCAGGGTACCCTGATTTTGTCAAATAAAGATACAAACTTCAGGTGTACTGCCAAATTTGGAAAAGCTTTAGGAAAAAAAAACTTGACTTACTAACTTACTTAAACTTTCCGACTTACCATTGACTTACCATTTTAGTTGTATCATGTTAAGAAATAAGTATGTAATACAAACCTTCTTCTCAGCAGCTTGATCTTTCTTCAAACCCGGGGAAGCAGCGATGCTGGCAAAGTACTGAATGACACGCTTGGTGTTGACAGTCTTTCCAGCACCGGATTCTCCACTGAGTGGAAGAGAGACAGAAAGTTTTAGTCCAAGACCTATGACCTTTAACTACTGAAGAGATTGTTTTTGGCTGTGTGACTTACGTGATAAGGATAGACTGGTTTTCTCTGTCTGTCAGCAAGACAGATTTTCAAATTATTAGTAACAAATGGACATCAGAGGTGAATATTTAAAGAAATTGAAGGTTAAAATAGATTATTTACCTGACAGCATGTACTGGTAGCCATTGTCAGAGATGGAGAAGATATGAGGAGGAGCTTCAGTCCTCTTCTTTCCTCTATAGGCACTAACCACTTCTTGGTTGTAGACTGGCAGCCACTTGTAGGGGTTGACAGTCACACAGAAGAGCCCAGAGTAGGTCTGTCATAGTAAGAGAGGGACGGACGATCAGATGCTGAGACGTTTTATTAACGGAAACGAACGGGAAAGGAAAGTTTCAGATTAGGCAATTTTTTTACATAAATCATCCATGCTGCGTAACGCTCTTTGAGGTTAAACAGCACAGCGGGCTCATGGAGGAAGGTGAACATCGCCATGTCTTCAATTTTATCAAACTTTGGCGGGTTCTGAGGGTGTACATCACACTCCTTCACTGTCACAGTCTGCAGAAAGAGATAACAGTGTTAACAAAGGACAAGACTTGTAATGGTATACATTTGAACTGAATGTGATATGATGTACGTACCTTTCCAAATTCAGTCTGAACAGTGACTGCATCACCGTCACGACTAGTTACGGAAGCCTTGACATACTCGACCGCAGGGTCAGGAACGAAGCACTCCTTCTTCATGTCAAATGCACGAGTTTGGGCTTCTAGACGCTCCTTATCTGACTTCCTCAGAAAAGAAGCAGCGGGCCCGAACTCTGCCATGACGGCGTCACCCATCTTTCAACCTTTTAAGAATAAAACATCTTTGTCATTTTCTTTGCGCACACATGTAGGACCCTTTGATCATTCACATAAGATCCAAGGAAGACGAGTCAATCGAC
Source organism: Sebastiscus tertius (assembly GCA_916701665.1). Lineage (NCBI taxonomy): Eukaryota > Metazoa > Chordata > Actinopteri > Perciformes > Sebastidae > Sebastiscus > Sebastiscus tertius. Next base: position 211,435 of record CAKAOH010005840.1, read on the forward strand.
ATAGTTAAAAAATTAATTCAACATAATGAGCCTGGAAAATGTACAAATGTAAAACAGCAATATTTACAATCATTGGGCCTCATGCAAGGACACACTCGTACGAGCCCATAGTACAAAAAAAAGTTAGAGAAAGTTAAGACAAGAATATGAAAATATTCCTGAGATTCAGCAAAAGCCCCTAACTTTAGATAACTGTATAAATGACCCGCGTTAACATGATAATTGCCACCTGTGCGTTAATGAGCATGCGCTCATGAGAATTTAAAATTAGCTTAATTAACACCTCAATGATACCATATAAGGCTACCCATCCTGCCCCATTCCAATCAGCTATATCAGCACAGCAACATGCTCTCAAGGGCTTGACGCACCAAGGCATCCAAAAGAAGTAGCAAAGTCAGCCATGACGCACCTGGTTACATTTCCTGTTGACCTTAT
>CAKAOH010005856.1:0-18988 GCA_916701665.1 Sebastiscus tertius
CGGTGAGTTACGGTGAGGTACGGTGAGTTATGGTGAGGTACGGTGAGGTACGGTGAGTTACGGTGAGGTACGGTGAGTTACGGTGAGTAGATGATGAACCAGTTAGTAGCCGGAGGTGTTTTATTTGATTTGGGATGAAAGCAGCTGACTGTGTTTTGTGTGTTGGTGTGTTGGTGTGTTTGGTGTGTTCGGTGTGTTGGTGTGTTCGGTGTGTTGGTGTGTTCGGTGTGTTGGTGTGTTCGGTGTGTTTGGTGTGTGTAGTGTTTTAGTGGGGGAGGGGTTCAGTCTGATTAAAGGCTGATATATACAGTATTTAGGTCAGTCAGTGTGTGTGTGTGTGTGTGTGTGTGTGTGTGTTTTAAGCTGGTGATGGTGTGTGTGTGTGTTGGTGTTTTATCTGCTGGAGTGTGTGTGTGTTTCCTGCACCTGAGTGTGTGTGTTAACAAAATACATTAATGTTTATATTAACAATATTGATATTAACGTTTTGGTTTATGTTGTGCCAAAATTCTGAGAACTTGATGATGCTGTGTTTCTCTCCAGCAGCGAGGGACCACAGCGCTTCATTCGGACATTTTTCAGATCTGTTTGCATCATGGGAGTTGCATCATGGGAGTTGTAGGCTCCCGTGTTTTTAGAGCTAGACTTAAATCAGTCCTTCTTTAAGCACGTCTCTCGTGAGTCCTCTGACTTTACGGGATGGATTCAACCTCTCAGTGTCTCCATCAGGGCAGAGATCGATCGATTGATTACCCTGATTCAGACTCTGTGAGGTCTGTTGATTCAGACTCTGTGAGGTCTGTTGATTCAGACTCTGTGAGGTCTGTCCAGTAAGTGAATCTAGGTTGTGCTCATCTCTATCTCTCTCTGTTGCCGTCAGCGGAGCAGAACGTCTCTCTCCAGACGGAGGGTTTGTGCTGCCGTTAGCTGGAATGTGCTACTCCACTGCTTCCAGCGTCCTGTTCAAATAAGGTCCCTCTGAAACCACACACACGCTCACCACCAGCTCCAATTTGGGTCTGAAGAGGAAGTACGGAGGAGGAGGAGGAGGAGGAGGAGGAGGAGGAAGAGGAGGAGGGGCACACATGCTCTTTGACCCCTGAACGACCTCTGGCACTGAGGCGACGCGGCAGACGGCTAATAAGCTCACAGAGAAAGAGGCTGTGTGTCGCTGCTCAGGGCTCCTTTATATTCATCTACGTTCAGCTCAGCGACACAAAGCAGAGCCGACTGAAGAACGGAGAACACGACTCTGAGAGCAACAGACCGAGGTCTGCTACGGAGTTAAAGTCATAAACACTCCGATAAAGGGGTTTATCATCTTTAGAGAGGTGAACTCTGGTGAACTCTGGTACACTGAAACACGTCGGTTAAAGTCACTGTTTGGTGGAAAGAGGGGAGGAGGGAAGGAAGGAAGAGAGGAAGGGATGTGAGGGAGGATAATATGAGGGAGGAAGGAAGGAAGGAAGGAAGGAAGGAAGGAAGGGATGTAAGGATGGACGTAAGAAGGAAAGGAGAGGTTAGAGAGGGGGAGGAAACAAGGAGGGATGCGTGGGAAAAGACAACAAGTGAAGGGAGGAAGAGAAGGAGGAAGAGTGAAGGAGGGATGCATGGGAGGATGCGTGAGAGAGGGAAGGAGGAGGAGAGGCAATCAAGAAAGAAGGAAGGAATAAAGGAGGGATGGAGGGGGAAGAACAAAGGAGGAAGGAAAGGAGGGATGTGAGGGAGGATGCTATGAGAGAGGGAGGAAGGAGAGGAAGGAAGGAGGAGGAGAGGCAATCAAGAAAGAAGGAAGGAATAAAGGAGGGATGGAGGGGGAAGAACAAAGGGGGAGATGTAAGAAGGAAGGGAAGAGGAAAGGAGGGGGTAGGGAAGGGAGGTAGGATGAGAGGAAGGAAGAGAAAATCAAGCAAGGAGGAGAGAGAAGGAAAGAAGGAGGGATGCAAAGGAGAAGAGGACGGGAAAAAGGAGAGGAGGTTAAACAAGAAGGAGAGAGGGCAGAGGAGGGAAGGAAGGAAAAAAGGAAGGCTGTAAGGGAGGAGGGAATAAGGACAGAGTGAATGAGAAAAGCAGGAAAGGAAGGAAGGAAAGAGGTAAACAAGGAAAGGATGGATGGAGGAGGAGGAACAGGAGGAAGAGGAGGAGGAGGAGGAGAAAGAGGAAGAGGAGGGTGATCTCTCCTTCATCCCTCCATCTCTCTCTCTCAGAGCTCCCTGCAGCATTTTCTCCTAACAGGATTTTACCCCATAGACTCTCTCACTGGGGGTGCACGTGCGTGTTTCTGTGCACGTGCGTGTTTATGTGCATGTGTGTGTTCACGTGCACTAGTGTGTGTGTGTGTGTGTGTGTGTGTGTGTGTGTGTGTGTGTGTGTGTGTGAAGGGAAGTAGAGACGAGGATCAAAGATTTAACTAAGAAACCTTCATCTGGAGGAGCTGCTAGTCCAACCTGTGTGTGTGTGTGTGTGCATGTTAGAAAGAGTGTGCATGTGTGTGTCTGTGCACGTGAGAGTGCACATGCACTCTCAGGCATATCAAGTGTTTCTCCTCAGAAGATAACTGGATGCAAAACTAGACGCAGTAATTGGCAGAGTGTGTGTGTGTGTGTGTGTGTGTGTGTATGTGCACATTACTGCTGCATGGCTGAGGATATAGGTCACACACACACACACACACATTCCCCCACATTTCCTCCCTATAGACACACACACCAGTAGACTCCATTAGAGACAGTGGGGTCAGGATAGGGGAGAGCGGGGTCCGATGGTCCGAGACGCTCCTCTCTCTACGGAGGCCCGGAGGTGTCACGGCGGACAAAAACAGTTATCCTCATTATTCAATTAATCTGCTGAATGATTGTTTGGGATTAAACTACAAGTAGATCAATAGAAACCAGCATGTCCTGCCTCGTTTCCCAGCATGCATCACTCTCTGCTAAAACCCAACCTGCCAGCGGTCGTTACCGAACGGCTCGTTACCGAACAGCTCGTTACTGAACGGCTCGTTACCGAACAGCTCGTTACCGAACGGCTCGTTACCGAACAGCTCGTTACCAAACAGCTCGTTACCGAACAGCTCGTTGACGGTTAGTACTGATGTGACCTGCAGTCAGGAATCCCAACAATGTAAAGACTGTCAACCCCCCCACCCTCCTACTGGTATCACCAGACCGCCAAACCAGTTAGAGGACCTCCGGAGACCTGGAGGACCAGAGACCTGGAGGACCGGAGACCTGGAGGACCGGAGACCTGGAGGACAGGTCACACGCTGCTCAGGTGAACTTCTTTTATTTGTTCATCTTTAAATTTTCCTTTTTTATTTCATTATTTATTCATTTTAGATTTCCGCATTTATTTAGTCTTTTATTTATTTCCACTTTATTTACTTATTTATTGTGTTTTCTGATTGATATCCTCGAAAACGGACTCACAGACCTTCTGTAATGAAGACGTTTGGTGTCAAAGCTGTGAAACACGTTAGAGTCAGTTTTCCCGTCAGACCTCGGAGCCGCGTTGGACCGAAGTGGGAGCCGGTAGAGTCCCGAGTGCGTTCTCTCTGTGAGGTCAGGACCTGTTCGTGCTGCGGCTCCGCACTGAGTCACGCTGTTTATGTTCACCAGAGGTGTCGACATGTGAAACAGCTGGAAGCTCCAACATCTGGAGGCTGACAGGAAGACAACAGGACAGATCCACTTCCTGTCTCTCTCTCTCTCTCTCTCTCTCTCATCATGTTTTCCACTCTCTCCATCTCAGACGGAAAGAGGATGCTGACTGAGATGTTTGGTGTAAATACGCAGTCACGTGACCTGGCGTCTCGCTTTAATATAAACGTAGAAGAAGAAGTGTTCCACTTCCTGTTTGCTATTTAAACCTTCTGGAAAACCTTTGTATCTCCTTCATGTGTTCCTCTTTACTCCGACTGTTACAACCACTCTGACTCCAAACAAGCAAACAATCACCCCGACGTCCAGAACAAACACACACCGAGCCGTCCTCCCAGGCCTCCGCTAACACACACTGAGCCGTCCTCCCAGCCGTCCTCCCAGGCCTCCGCTAACACACACACTCTGTGAAATCACATGGTGGTTCTACACTCACAGACACAGAGGTAAAGAAACCAGAGAACAGCTGGGTGAAACACATCCCTTAAGTGTGATGTCACAGCGGCGCGTTACCTTCAGAGCTGCCTCCGTTCACGCTCTCGGTGCTGGACTGGGTCAGAACGGCCCTCCTGCTCCTCCGGAGGGACCGGCTGGTCCCGGGGCTCCCCGCCGGACTGGCCCCGTCCCTCCTGGAGAAGATCCCGCTGAAGAAGCGAACCAGCCGCCTCTCGCTGGAGCGCCCGCCGCCCCCCCTCAGCAGGAACCCCGAGGCGTCCTTGTCGGACGCCAGGCGCAGCAGGTCGCTGTTGTCCAGCGTGCGGTTCTTGCCGCCTCGCGTCCGCTCCCAGCGGCTCAGCTCGGACATGGAGTCCGTCTTGTTGAGGACGGCGCCGACCTCCAGGGTCCTGCTCTTCTGTCTGGTGGGGTCGAGGCAGGGCGTTGGCGTTGGCGGCGGCGGTGCGACGGGAGCCTCCTTCTCGCCGCCGCCGGGCGCGGCGTCCCGGCTGATGCATCCAGAGCTGCTGTGGTGTTTGTCCTTGGAGAGCGCCCGCAGGCGCAGCAGCTCGCCGCCGGTCCAGTGTCTGAAGCTGAAGCTGCGTCTCAGGAGGCCCGGCGGCCGCTTCAGAGGCGGCGTCTCGGGGGAGGACGCCTTCCCGTTGCTCCTCTCCTCCACGCTCCTCGCCTTCAGGAGCTTCTTCTTCTTCTCCACGCCGCCGTTCTCCAACACGTCCTCCTTGGCGTGCTCCACCTCCACCGCCACTGGGCTGGTGGCCTTCAGCTCCTTCATCTCCTTCTGCAGACGCAGCTTCCTGCTGAGTTTGACCCTCCCCAGCTCCAGCTGGCCCGTGCTGAACGTCCTGAAGGTCCTCATGTAGCCGTGAGACGCCGCCACGTCCTCCGACTCGTCCTCCACCTCCTTCAGCTGCTCCAGCAGGCCGCCGCCGCGCTGCACCTCCACCGACCCCCCATCTTCATCCTCATCATCATCATCCAGGCTCTCCCTCTTCACCAGGGTGAGGGAGATCCGGTACACGGTCTTCCTCTGGGGCGTCCCCCTGTCCATCCTCTCAGAGCAGCTGCTGTCCAGCAGGTACATCTCAACTACTCTGCTGCTGTGAATCTGGACGTCAGAGATGATCTCTGCTCACCCCGAGGGTTAGATCCACTCATCCAGATGTGCAAACATCTCAGGAACCAGCAGCAGCGCTCCTCTCTCCTCTGAGCGTCCGGGACACGGAGCTGACCCCCCCTCCACCACGCCAGCGCGTCCTCGTCCTCCCCCCATTGTGTGCTCTCCTCCCCCGCAGAGACGCAAGCAGCCAGCCGGCACCCCCTTCACCTCCAGAGATCCAGAGCCTCCCCCTCTAGTCCTTTAGTCCTCTAGTCCTCTAGTCCTCCAGTCCTCTACCGGGCTTCTGTACCCCTCCAGACGGAGACACCACGCAGGCTCTCCAGGTCCCGGTCCTGCTCTGCTCAGCTCCGCCTGCTCTCTGAACTCAGTCTGCTCCTCCAGCTCAGCTCAGCACGGTCCGGACCAGCAGGGACGGGAGGACGGGAAACCAGGACCGGAGTCCAGGACAAACACCGGACCTGGACCCGGAGCTGGAGCTGACAGACACCGGACCTGGACCCGGAGCTGGAGCTAACAGACACCGGACCTGGACCCGGAGCTCACACCGCACTGCTTTACCTCGCTCTTCATACCATTACTCAGCAGAAATACCAATACAACTACAATAATCAATAATCAATAATCAATAATGTGATTTAACTCATAAATCCATTCTATTAGGATAGTTTATAATAATCAACCTCGATATGCATTCACAGATGTTGTTATTGTCTCCATCATGATGTTTTAAAGCTGCAATAATGAGAAAATATTATAAAATTAAAAGAAAAAAGTCTCCTGATGTATGGAGTCAGAGCAGTGCCATAAAAAATGATTACTCTGTAAAAGAATAAGAAAATAAATATCGGATGAATATAAAGAGGAATACATGAGTAAATAAAAAGCAGTAGGGGGTTAAAATACAGATATAAATAAAGAAATGATATTATATAAATTAAATATCTCTCTAAACAAGAAAAGTAGAATGATTTAAATGCAACAATAATTATATTTAAAATATATTAAGAAATAAATGAACAAATAAATGTGATTGTTATTTTATACTTGTTATTTCTTTATTTTCCACATTTCTTTATTCTTTTATTTGTTAATCTTTAAATTTTCACTTTTTTTATTTAATTATTTATTCATTTTTGTATTTCCACATTTATTTACTTATCTATTCTTTTATTTATTCCCTTTTATATTTCCACAATTATGTATTCTTTTATTTGTTTATCTTTATATTTCCTGTTTTTTTTTATCTAATTATTTATTCTTTTATTTATTCCGTTTTATATTTCCACTCTTTTTATCTTTTATTTATTTCCACTTTATTTATTTATTTATTATTATTTTATTTATATTTCCACGGTGATGCATTCTTGTATTTGTTTATCTTTATATTTCCACTTTTTTATTTAATTATTTATTCCGTTTTATATTTCCACTTTTTTTATTATTTTATTTATTTCCACTTTATTTATTATTATTTTCTTTATATTTCCACGGTGATGTATTCTTTTATTAGTTTATCTTTATATTTCTAATTGTTTATCGCTCCTGGTGTTCCTACGTGTCGGTGAGCAGCAGGCGAAGCGGCAGAAGGAGTCCAGGTCGTGTTTTGCAGCCTGCTGTGTTCCTGTAATCAGGGTGGAGTCTCCAGTCTGCCTGTCAGAGCTGGTTAAAGCCTCCCAGCAGTCGGAGCCTCACAGAAACACTCTCATATATTATATATTATATATGTGGAGGAAGCCGCAGCAGGTTTCTCCTCCTTTAGGAGGAACTGTGTGAATATTATTAATATTATTATTATTATTAATACTGTGAGGCTGAGGAGATGAATACCGGCGAGGTGTTTCCTCCTCTGCAAACATCCTGGAACTGGTTTTATGCTCAGCTTGTTTATTTGATCTCAAACTGACTCTGACAACAAAACTAACAGCTGAAGCTGCACCTTTACTTTGAAAAACCTCATATGCACCATTACTTTAAGCAGGAGGTTCATCCAAGGAAACTCAAACACAAGATGCACCACTTCAGTATTATGATATAGTATATAGAGTTATTCCAACCCAAACCACCAGCTTCTCCTGAACCTACAGTCACCACGCTGCTTCCTGGGAAGACGGAACTTTATTTTGAAAAGACTGTAAGGACTGTATGGACATTCGAAGGGAAACGCATGAAAAATGACTTTTCTTCTGCTTTTCTTTCAGACATTTTCTGGACTTTTATTGGACAAATTTGCTAATATTTATTTCTGACATTTTTCAGGCTTTTTTCTGACCTTTTTTTAAATATTTTTTCAGACATTTTTTGGACACTTTTGGGACAATTTTCCGACTTTTCTTTTTACATTTTTCAGAATTTTTTCACACTTTTGTCGGAAATTTTTGGACATTTTTTGGGCATTTTTCGGACATTTCTCTAATATTTTTTTCAGACATTTTTCTGACTTTTTTTTAAAATATTTTTCAGACATTTTTTGGACACTTTTGGGACAATTTTTAGACTTTTCTTTTTTTTTTTTTTTTACATTTTTCAAAAAGAATTTCAGACTTTTCTTCGGACGTTTTTGGAACAATTTTCAGACTTTTGTCGGAAATTTTTCGGGCATTTTTCAGACTTTTTTTTGGACAAAAGCCCTCACACATTCACTGATCTGGAGGTCAGAGGTCAAGGGACCCCTTTGAAAATGGCCATGACAGTTTTTCCTCACCAAAATTTAGCGTAAGTTTGCAGCGTTATTTAACCTCCCTCAGGACCAGCTAGTCTGACCTGGTTGGTACCGATGGATTCATCAGTTATTCTAGTTTCATATCACACCAGGATCTTCTCTCTCGCTTTAAAACTGAGCCGCTACAACCTCGAAGTCACAAGTTGCGTTAAAGCAGATCAGCGTTATTATGGTGTTGACTTTGACAGCCCTAATAAACGCATATAAACACATCGGGGTTCAGCGTCTCGCTGACACTTCACCCCGTCAACACCTTTTGGTTTCTGAGACACAAATGCTTCTCCCCCTGGAAGACAAACAGACAGTCCTACATCTATTTTTGCTGTAAAGGGAAACAGCGTGGCGTTTGACTGCACGTTGTTTTATGTGACATCACTTTAAAGTCGTCGTCGTCGTCGCTGCAGCTTCAGAGGTACAAACCGACGTGACTCTCTTTGATCGTTCTCCAAATTAAAATCTATCTTTAAAGTGAAATCCTGAGAGGAAACTCAGCTTTCTTTCATCCTCCATCTCAGAGGAGGAGGAGGAGGAGGAGGAGGAGGAGGAGGAGGAGGAAGAGGGGGAATTAACTCCTCCTCACCTCCACCAAGAAGCCTTCTGGATTATTACTGGATTAATGAAGATTAGAGCCGCCGCCGCCGCCGGCTACTTTCTCCTTTCACCTCGCCACGTTCACGCTGGGAACTAAACGCCCTCCACGGTTCTGCTGTGGACGGCGTTCCTGACGGCGGACATCAGGAGGTAAAGCCTCCACCTGAAGACAACCTATTGGTCCAATCAAGGGGCGCTGAAGGTGATGCATGATGGCGCAGCAGAGAGAAACCCCAGCGAGGTCCTACATGATTTAATAACTTACATAATGCATTTATGTAATCCATAAACATCAAGTATTAAAGAACAAAGAGCTTATTTAGCGGCTCCTCCTCCCTAATTACAGTCCAGACCATGAAACCTGCTTCAATTAGCCCAGTTTGAAGTGATGGGGGGGGGGTAGTACCACCACCACCTGTCCTCCACATCCACTAATCCACCAGCTCAGAGACGAATGCTAATCACCGCTTCACATTCACAAACAGATGAAACATGTGATGCTGTTCTGCAGCAGAAACCTCCGATTGAGAGGAGAAACGAGCCTTCAGGAGGAACCCGGTGTCTTTATCTGCAGACAGCCGGTCGACTCGGGGTTAAGTGTTCCACTGGAGGGCTTCTTGATAACAACGAGAGAGAACATCACTTCAATTAGATGAGAAAGTACCACAACGTCTGTGTGAATCATCGCTGTTTGTTTTGTCCTACAGCGCCTGAAGGTAACACGGTTTCCTGGAGATCAATACCAGTGTTGTCATTTAGTTTTTGATTGATGGAGATGGAGGGAGGAGCTGCGTGATGACGCCTGACGAATCATTTAGTTAGTGGTGGAGGAAAACGTTTCTCTGTCAGCTGAGAGGTTTGAAAATTAAATTCAATTATTTTTTGAATTTTACTTCATTTATTTAATGGAATTTTTTTATTTTACAAAACAATTTATTTTTCAGTTTTTAATTTTATATTTTTAGGTATATTTTTATTTTAGTATTATTTTTACTTTATTATTCATATATTTTTAATTTTATTATTTTTTTAATTTTTTACTTTATATTTAATTTTCATTTTATATTTTTTGCTAATTTACTTTATTATTTCATTTTATTTTGTCTTTTGATTTACTTCATTTTTATTTTATTCTTTTATAGCAATTATTTACTTTATACTTTATTTTTATTTTAAATTATCTTTTGATTTTATATTGTAAGTTAATTTACTTTATTATTTATATATTTTTTATTTTATTTTGTCTTTGAATTTACATTATATTTTATTTTAAACTTTTTTTAATTGTTGTTTTTAGTTAATTTACTTTATTATTTTTATATTTTTCATTTTATTTTGTCATTTAATCTACTTTGATTTCATTTTATTATTTTACAGCAATGTTTTACTTTATATTTTATTTTAAATTATCTTTTTTTTACTTTATATTTTTTTTAAATAATATTTTATTTTTACTACAATTTTTATTTTTTTCATTTTATATTTTTAGTTATATTTTAGTTAATTTACTTTATGGCTTAAATATTTTATTTTGTGACGAGGAGGAGGAGGAGGAGGAGGAGGAGGAAGAGGAGGAGGCGTAAAGTTTGAATCACAGTGAAGCGAATTGAAGGTCTGCAGGGTTTAATGGTCCACGTGGTCTCTGGAGACTCTGAGGGTCTTATCAGGACCTGCAGCCTGCAGCTATACACCACCCAGACCTCCACCCAGACCTCCACCCCCCATCTAGTCTGAGTGGACCAGCATGCTGTTCAAAAAGGTCAACTAGAGGCAGACGAAGAGAAGATGGAGAGATAAAGGAGCCACGATGGAGGTGAACTATGCCTTTACATTAAAATAGATTTTAAAATAAAAAATATATATAAAGTAAATACAAAATAAAATAAAACATAAATAAATAATACAAAATATATAAATATAATTAAAGTGATCAAAAAAATAATAATAACAATCAAAGTAAAATTAAATAAATAAAGCAAAATTAAATCAAAATATAATTAAAAATGTTAAATACAATATATTTAAAAATAAAAATATGAAGTAAATAAATAATTATAAAATATATAATTAAAGTGAAATTAAATTAAAAACTAAATAAAAATATAATAATAAATATAAATAAAGATAGAGTAAAATTAAATAAATAAAGCAAAATTAAATCAATATATAATTAGAAATGTTAAATAAAATATAAAAAGACAAAAATATATACCTAAAAATAGAAAATGTAACATTTTGAAAATACAAATAAAAATGTTTTAATAATAATAAAAAAAAATTCTATTAAAAACTAAATAAAAATAAAATATTTTAAAATGAAAATAAAAACCTAAAAAAATAAACAAATAATGGACCCCCCCCCCTTTAATATGCAGGTTAAATCAAATCACATCACGCTACAACACACTCAACAACAGGTTAAAGAGAGACGAGGTGTGACAGCCGTGTTTCACAAACAGCCAGCGGGGAGCGCTCTAATCAAACATGGCAGCACACACACTCTACACACACTCTACACACACTCTACACACCTTAACACACACTCTAACACACCTTAACACACACCTTAACACACACTCCACCTCATCTTCCTCCTCCTGCAGGAGGATTGTGCTTCAAAGAGCGAGGAAGCGGCGGGAGGTACGACTCCGACTCGCTCCACCTCCGCCTCCCCTCCCCTCCCCCACACCCTGCCTCCCTCCCTCGCCCCCCGAGAGACGCAGGAAAATGGGTCAGTTAGAGGGAGGAGGAGGAGGCACCTCCACACACACCCAAAACACAGCAGACAGATGCATACAGATGTGCTACGAGCAGAGGATTCTGGGAACCGACAGGCCTCCAGATCCACGATGACATCATTCAGTACTGTGTGTTTAAAGAGCCGGAGCAGGTGAGACTAGAGGTCAACAGCGTGTCTGTTCTTACCTGTGATGACAGACGGCCGACAGGTGAGCGGCAGCAGCACATGAGGAGAGAAGAAGAAGAGAAGCCAATCAGAAAAGGTTTACATTCATTCATTCACAGCTTCAGTCATCAGCTGGTGTTTCTATCAGGTTATGATTATAATAGAGTCACAATAAACAAACTGCCTCGCAGCAGACAGGTGACCTTCAACTGGTTTATGCAAATGAGCTGCTGCTGCAGGTGTTTGTGTTAAAGGAGAAGAAGAGATGCTCTGACATGGATAATAACACTACAGACTCATTTATGTCCAAAGATATGTTTTTGTTATGTATTCCTGCAAAAATTAATACAAAGTGAAAAATAAACAATAAACAAATAATGTAATAAAATCAAATAAATACTGTAAAATTAAATAAAAATATAACAAAAAATATCAAATAAAGAAATAAAAATAAAAATAAAGTAAATTAAAAGACAAAATAAAATATGACATTAATAAATAAGAAAGAAAAATATAAATACATTTAATTAAAAACTAAATAAAAGTATAAATTAAAAATGTATTTAAAAATACAAATTGTAGTAAACAAAATATGAAATTAAAAATAAAGTAAATTAAAGGACAAAATAAAAATAAAGAAATTATACAGTAAAATTAAATCAAATACATAAAGCAAAATAAAATATATATATATAAACAATAATATAAATTAAATACAAAATAAAATAAAACATAAATAAATAATTAAGAAAAATATAATTCAATAAAGTAAAATTTATCTAAATATAATAAATTATAAGACAAATTCAATTAAAAATATATAAACAAAGTAAAATAAAATACATAAAGTAAAATAAAACAAGAAATTCACCTAAAAATTTGAAAATAAAATAAAAATTGTCGTAAAAACAAAATAAAAAATGACAAAGCAAAATTCTATTAATTAAATGAAGAAAAATCAATTAAAACCTAAATATAAATATAATATATATATAAAATATAATATTTCAAAATAAAAACAACAACTGCAGTAAAAATAAATGAAACATCAAAGGGGTTATTTCTGATTCGTTCTTTTTGTTTCTCTGCAGTAGAAAGAGTCTCTGCTGCAGAACAGATGGAGGTCAGCTAATTATGAATTTATGAAAACAAATAAACACACACACACACACACACACACACACACACACACACACACACACACCTTTAAGTCGGAGGGAGGAGACAGCTGATGTCCAAAATCCCAACAGAGGCCACAAAATATGCAAAACTGCGGAGCGACCCCTTTGTGTGTATTAATCCCCGACTACAATAGGAAGCAGACGCTCGGCTGCAGACGGAGCTGCTTTCACATACAATAGAAGACAGAAGACGGGTCTCTACTATAATATATATATATATACATATATATCTACTGTAGTCTTTCTGATCATCAAATAAGTCCTTTATTCAGCAGAAATGTTAGAAATCCTCTGTTTCCTGCTGCTTTTCTCTGTTTTATATCATTATAAAGTGAATATTCTGATATTTTCTGGACTAAACAGCGAACCAGTGATGAATATAAATGCCTGCTTGTGTTCACTAATCAATAGAAATCAAGTAAATGTGATTATGTTGATTATAATGTGACTATTTTGAACGCAAAAGTCCACAAACCTTTACCAAGGAATTAATAATAATGTTATTTTATTTTGAAATATAGGAGATCTGAGAGGATCAATCAAAATGTCACACAGGAAGTGAGTGTGTGTGTGTGTGTGTGTGTTCTGTACATGACAACACATGTACAGAACACACACATGTATGTATATATACACACACACAAGTGCACACATGAACGCACAACATGCCCTGGAGACATCATTAGAGAGAGGAGGCGTTAATTATTCAGAGCCTCTGAACTGTGTGTGTGTGTGTGTGTGTGTGCGTGTGCGTGTGTGAGACAAGGATCGGAGGCAGCTGACACAACCAGGAAACATATTTATATGATAAAAGATATGAACTGGAATAAGAAAGCAGACCTCAGCATTTTAATATATTAAATATTAGGATTATTAAGATTATTTTTATATAATCTCTTTATATTTAAAAAATAAAATAAAATAACATAAATTTATGTAAAATGTAATTAAATCAATAAAGTAAAATTCAATTAAAAACAAAATATAAATATATATATAAAAAATAATAAAATAAAATAAAAAAATAACTGAAATAGAAAAAAATAAAAAGTACGATTAAACTGAATAAATTCAGTAAAAAATTAAGCTAAAAATATTAGAAAAACATCAAATAAAAATGATAGCAAAAAAATAAAACTAAATAAAATATACAATTAAAATGTATTTTAAAATAAAAATAAAATTGTATAAAAAAATAACAAAATAAATCAACAAAATATAAACTTAATTAAAAACTCAATAAAAATATAATATGAATCTACTTTAAAATAAAATGACGGATGAACCTTTTCCAGCAGCAGCAGCAGCAGCAGCATTAACAGCAGCAGCAGCATTAACAGCAGCAGCAGCAGCATTAACAGCAGCAGCATTAACAGCAGCAGCAGCATTAACAGCAGCAGCATTAACAGCAGCAGCAGCAGCAGCATTAACAGCAGCAGCAGCAGCATTGCAGCAGCAGCAGCATTAACAGCAGCAGCAGCAGCATTAGCAGCAGCAGCAGCAGCAGCATTAACAGCAGCAGCATTAGCAGCAGCAGCTGTACAGTAACCTGTGGTCAGTGCTGTCTGCTCTATATATACATTAGTAATGTGACTCACTGGGATGTCTGTGTTTGACCTACTTCTGTCCTCAACACCATCATTCATCCACAGAGACCTGACGGAGCACGCAACCTCATCTTCATCACCATCATCACCATCAGCCCTCCACACACTCAGGATGTGACATGTCTGATTAGATCTGACCCCAACACCTTTATTATTCTCATGAATACCCACAACACCTGTGGGATGTTCAGGGGTCTAAACTCATTAATTAAAATGAAATATAAGAATTCAATAAATGTTTGACATCACCGATCAACGTCAATATGTATATTCATTTATAATTATATAAAACCGACAAAAGCAGAATTAAATGATCAAATAACTTATATTATATATAATAATATTTAAATACTTCGGTAAAGTACCACAACTACTGAAGTACTACACACAACCACCCACTCACCCACACACACACGTACACAGTAAATTCCCAGCATTCCTCCCATACCAACAAAACACCACAGCTCACTGCTGCCGCCTGCTGCTCCGCGCTCACATTCAAACAGAAAAATAGAAAAGCACTTCAAAATAAAAATACAAATTGTGGTAAAAATAAAATAAAATAAAAAAATAAAATAAATAATAAAATTTTATAAAAAATAAAATTCCAAACTAAATTAAATATACAATTAAAATCTATTCAAAATTAAAAATGGTGGTAAAAAATCAACCAAAAGTAATTAGATAAAAAGAAAAATCAGATAATGAAGAGCTCAATAAAATATATAAGTAAAAATGTAATTAAATCAGTAAAGTAAAATTCAATAAAAAATGAGATAAAAAATATTACATTTTAATTTGTAGAAAAAATTAATGAAATAAATAAAAAAGAGTAAAGTAAGACAAAATAGGATAAAAAAAGAATAAAACTAAGTAAATAAAAAAGTAAAATGTAACTAAATTTATGAAGAACAATTCAATAAAAAATATAATATCAAAATCTATTTTGAAATAAAGAAATACAACTTTTAGTGAAAACAAAGTAGATAATGCAGAGCTAGATGCCGCTGTAGTAAAAGAAACTAACAGATTTAAAATAATTAATTCCTACTGAAATGTGTCCATTGCAACATTTATTAATATGTATTAATATGTATTATTATGTATTATGTCCTTTCTTCTTCTACTTCTGCCATAAACCAGAGAAGAAGAACACAACCGTCCAGAACCGTCCAGAACCCTCCAGACAGCAGAGAGCTGAGACTGAACGGAGGACGATCCAAACTGACAGCCGTGACCCAAAAACAGCCCCAATATTCACGCTGAGGACGGAGCCTGAAATCTGATGTGAAAGCGTCAGGGCTTCATTCTGCCTGCAGAGGGCGCCGCTGACGGGACCGTATGGAGACACAGGAGTGTCATCGTAGTGTCACAATAAAAAGAATAAATCTGTCAACAAAAAAAAAAATGTGGAAATATAAAAAAGGAATAAATAAGTAAATAAAAAAATGTGGTGATGTAAAGAGAAATAAATAAAATAATAAATAAATGTGAAAAAAGAAAAAGAATTAAATAAACGTAGAAATAGGCAAATGAAAAAAATCTGGAAATATAAAGGAAAATAAAAAAAGAATAAATGTGGAAATATAAAAAGGAATAAATAAGTAAATAAAAAATTTAGAAATGTAAAGAGAAATAAATACAATAATATATAATAGTTGAAACATAAAATGAATAAATAAAAGAAAGTACATATAAAAATTTGGAAATATAGAGAGAAATAAAAAGAATAAATGTAGAAATATAAAAAGGAATAAATAAAACAATCAAAAATAAATAAAAAAATTAGAAATAAAGAGAAGTAAATAAAAGAATCAATAATGAATAAACAACAAAATATATAAGAATAATTTAGATTTTTAAAAAATGGCACAAAAACAGAAATGTCACAATAAAATCATCAATAAAAACTTCTAATACAAACCAGATAAAAAACTGCATCCTATAAACAACCCATATGGCATCTTAAACGAACTAAGAGCGGTATAAAACCATAGAACAATAAGTGAAACCAATCAAAATCAATAACTTAATATGACTACAACACATCTGGATACTGAAATACCCCCAAAACATCTGCAGCCATGATTTCAGTAAAGAGAAATAGTGCATATATGTCTCTGCAGGATGTTGCAGGAGTTCAGTGAGCGGTGGGAACGCTGTGATCCGGCCTGCAGAGGGCGCCGCAGCCCACAGAACACCAGCTCGCCGTGATTCACCGGTCAGGTTCCACTGGGCTGGTTAATATTTAACAAGCTCTCTGTGTGCTGATCAATGTGTCATACAGCAAAAAGGTCACAGGTTCAAGCTTCCTACATCTCCCAGAATGCCTTTCAACAACCCAGAGACGAGAGCGCTGTGGTGATGACATCATGCTGTAGGCCAAACAGGACGTGTCTCTAGGTTCGGGTTAAATCAGGTTTTGACGTCACTGAAGTCATCGACACACTGACAGTAATAAAGCTTCAGAGGTTCATGACATCAAACCAGATCTCACAACAGTTCTACTGCTGCGTCTCTCTCAGGGCTCTTATTGTGAAGGAGTCACAGGAAACAGTGTCTGTCACCAGAGTCGATCATCACTAACTGAAGATGAGGAGGAAGATGATCTTCATCAGACAGACAGACAGACAGACAGATAGACAGACAGATAGATAGAGATATGTTCATCTGAAGCAGCTCCTCCTTGTCTCCTCCTCTCCTCGCCTCCTCTCCCTCTTCTCCTCCTCCTCTCCTTGTCTCCTCTCATCTCCCCCTCCTCTCCTCATCTTCTCTTCTCTCACTCTTCTTCCCTTCTCCTCTTGTTTCCTCTCCTTTCACCCCCCACTCTTCACCTTTCCTCTCCTTGTCTCCTATCCTCCTCTTCTCTCCCCCTCGTCTCCTCTCCTCCATCTGTCTTCTCCTTGTCTCCCCTCCTTCTCTCCTCTCCTCCTCTATCTGTCCTCTCCTTGTCTCCTCTCCTTCTCCTCTATCTGTCCTCTCCTCTCCTTGTCTCCCCTCCTTCTCTCCTCTCCTTCTCCTCTATCTGTCCTCTCCTCTCCCCTCCTTCACCCTCTCCTCCTCCTTTACTCGCCTCCTCTCCTTCTTGTGTCTTTCTCACCTTGCCTCCTTTCCTCTCTCCCTCCTCTCCTCGTCTCTTTCCCTTTCCTTTAATCGCCTTCTCTTCTCCTCCTTCTCGACTTATCTCCTTTCCTCTCCCCCTCCTCCCCTCTTCCCTCCTTCTTTACTCTCCTTCTCGTCTCCTTCTCCCCTTGTCCCCTTTCCTCTACCCATCCTCTCCTCCTCTACTCTCCCCGTCTCCTCTCCTTGTTCCCTCTTCTCTCCCCCTCCTCCCCTTGTCACCTCTGTTCTCCTTGTCTCCTCTTCTCTCCCCCTCCTATCCTCCTCTTGTCTCCTCTCCTCTTTTCCTCCTCTTGTCTCCTCTCCTCCCCTTGTCTCCTGTCCTCATCTCCTCTCCTTGTCTCCCCTCCTCCTTTACTTGCCTCCTCTCCTTCTTGTGTCTTTCTCACCTTGCCTCCTCTCCTCTCCTCATCTCTTTCCCTTTCCTTTACTCTCCTTCTCTTCTCCTCTTCCTCCACTTATCTCCTTTCCTCTCCCCCTCCTCTCCTCTCTCCTTCTTTACTCTCCTTCTTGTCTCCTTCTCTTCTCCTCCTTCTCCACTTGTCCCCTTTCCTCTACCCATCCTCTCCTCCTCTACTCTCCCCGTCTCCTCTCCTTGTCCCCTCTTTTCTCCCCTCCTCCCCTTGTCTCCTCTATTCTCGTCTCCTCTCCTCGTCTCCTCTTCTCTCCTCCTCCTCTCTTCCCCTCCTCTCCTCCCCTTGTTTCCTCTCCTCCTTTACTAGCCTCCTCTCCTCTAATCGTCTCTTTCCCTTTCCTTCTCGTCTCCTTCTCGTCTCCTTCTCTCCTCCTCTACTCTTCCCTCCCTCTCCTTGTGTCCTCTCCTTGTGTCCTCTCCTTGTGTCCTCTCTTCCAGCCCTGTCTGTGTATGTAGTGGATGGTGATGTGTTGTAGTTGGTGTTAAGTGTCCAGTAAAAGAGATCAGTGTGGTGTCTACTGACGGTCAGAGTCTGGATCTAGTCGTCAGTAACAGTTAGTCAGTAAGTCTGTTTATGAATCGTGTATTAAATAGCGACTCTGTTCTCTAGATGAACAGATGAATGGATGAATGGATGAATATGAGCTCAGCGGAGCAGACTACTAAACTGTTTTCCCTCTTGTGTTTGGAGGAATTCGGGGCTTCCCACTCCGCTCCGTTTCACACAGTGGAGTCTTATTTAGCTCCCAGAATGCTTTGTTGTTGGAGGCATGGCCGGAGGGATCAGCTTTCCTCTCCTTCCCTTGCTTCCTATCCTCCTCCTCCTTGTCCCTAATCCTCCTCCTCCTCTTCTTCTTCTTCTTCTAGGATATAAAGCCCTCCCTGCCGTCCATCTCTCTGATTTAAACTGTCTCATAAACGGTATATCTGATATATATCTGAGCGTTCTGAGCCGCCAGTCGGACAGGAAGTTAAAGATGAGCGCGTTACTGCTGACAGGAAGTTAAAGATGAGCGTGTTACTGCTGACAGGAAGTTAAAGATGAGCGCGTTACTGCTGACAGGAAGTTAAAGATGAGCGTGTTACTGCTGACAGGAAGTTAAAGATGAGCGCGTTACTGGTGTTAATAGATGTTGTGTTATATTCTGCAGGAGAAAAGGGTTTCTGTCGGGACCCGTTGAGACGCAGTGGGAGTTTCTAGTGAAATCCATAAAACAC